>VXAL01005136.1:44394-66189 GCA_013399475.1 Chauna torquata | reverse complement strand
CGGCCCTGCGGCCCGCGCGAACAAAGGGGCCGGCCCGGGCGGAGGGGCCGGGAGGGCCCGGGGCCGCCCCGCGCCGAAATCCTCCTGGTTGCCGGGCCCCGGCGGCGGCGGAAGCGGAGTGGGAGGGTGGGAGGCAGGCGCCCAGGCTCCTCCTGGCGGCCGCCCCCAGGGAGCGGGCTGCGAGCGCGGCTCCCGGCTGGGGCTGCAGGCTCTGCGTGGGGACAGCTCCCCCCGAACCAAATAATAATAAAAAATAAAAGCTTGGCTGCCTGTAGCCCTTAGCACCCGTTCCCTAAAGAAGTGGCGGAGGGAGAAATAATCGCCACGAAGCTCACCTTCTGCTCTGCGATGTGGTCTTTCTCGTGGCTGTGGATCTGGACTCTGGAAAGGAGGAGCTCCGAGCGCACCTCTACACGCTAGCAAATTTGATCGATACGAGAAGAGCAGGAAGAGCTGGAGGTGCTTCCTGGAAAAAAAAGAGAAAGCCCTAATTACCAGGGGGTTTCTCGAGAATGCAGCAAAGTGAAAGCTCCTGCAGCTTGTGGAAACTCATTCATTCAAAGCCAGGAAGGGTGGGCAGAGCTAGTAATCATCACTCGTCCTTCACCACCTCTCTGCTAACTCCCAGAGCCATAACTGGGCTGATACTGGAAATGTACAGTGCTGGGTCATGTCTAGTGCCCGACCCTGACCTCAAATCTTTAACTTGGACAGGAATGAAAGCGCTTTGTACAAGGGCCACAGCTCCGTTTGATATACTTCACTAGCTCTACAGCCACCTTGGATCGCCCAAAGGACAGCATGTGAGACTTTGCACGCCAGACACTACAGCAGAAAGCCGCAGGCCGTGTGGTAAAGAAGTAAGGTCCCACCTGGCAAAAGTCCTGAAATTTGGTGCCATGGCTCTGCTCCATATCCCCAGCGTGGGCCCAGGAAAGTACAGTGGAAATGCAAGTGAAGGAGATGCAGGCAGCAGAACAGAGAATAACGAAGCAGAAATCAACCGAGCATCATCCAGAATATCAGAGCTGACAGCCCTGGCCTCAGCAAGATAATCCAGCCGCACGAGGCAGCCACAGCCAGCCTTATTTTCCATCTTGCAGAGGGGAAGCCGAAGCAAAGTGAAATGGCTGGTCCAAATCAAAAATAGAACCCGAAACACCTGACACTAACGCCTCTGCTTCAACTGCTAGCTCACTGCGTTTCCCTGGTATTTTCCCTACATCCAAACTCAAGTCAATGCTTTGTGGCTTTGGATACAAGATGTTTCGTCTCCTCTCTAATCTGCAGTTGCCTAGGGAGACAGTATGTCACCAGGAGAAAGGAGCCAGAAGAGAAGGTGCCTCTTGAATCACTCTGGACTCCAGCAGGAGATCTGGCTGCTTCGCCTCTGGCTCGCCAGCTCTGCCAGTTCATATCCCTAAGTCCGAGTTTTTTTCCTTATCACAGCAGTAGCAATGATGGCCACCACCCTTTGCTAGCTCCAGAGAGACTAACGAAAAGTGCTACCTACAGCCACGTGTTTTGTACAGAGGAAGAGTATAAATTTAAAGCAATTTTTAAAAAAATCCTCTTCAATGTTTTCAGGTGCTTCAGGGTAGAATTTCAAATCAAGTATTGCTCAGAAATTAAACCTTCTCATTTCTGATCAACTGCACAATTTTCTGCTGTATCTTACACAGTTTGTTCTTGTCACTAAAACATCCATATAAACCTGTAATTTACAGTCCTACATCTACGTTCCAACAAAGAAGGTTAGCAAGCCTGAGGTTATATTTTGTCTGCCAATAGTCTGCGGTACGCGCAGTGGCTCAATGCCATTTCCTGTCTTCAGTTTCGTATTGTTGCAGGACCGGGGCCCAGGACTGACACGCTACGTTGCAAGCTGGCATGTTTCTGATTGCTTTTGCATTTCAGGAGCAGCAGACTTGAATCTTAAAAGCACTTTTGTTTTCTCTTTTAAAACTCGGTCATCCCAAGGGCTCTTTGTTCAAGTAGTCATTATATTATAATGACTATTATATTTTGTGTTCCAGTAGTGACTTGAGGCATCCTATGACCCGAGGCTGTTGCATCACGCACTTGCACGCTCTCCAAAGAAGCAGACCTACACCACAGAGCCAGGTTTCCCTCACCCATGTGCATTCTGCAACACTGATGTAAAACCGAGAGGAGAATCAAGCCTATTGGCTTCAATAAGATGAAGCTAGAAAAATTTCACAGCTCTTAAGTCATTTCCTTGAATCATTTTGGCAAAGTCTGCCTTTCTGACTAAACTTTCTCAGGGGAATTTTCAGAGACAGAGGGAAAGATCATCCGGGGCCACAGCACTCGCTGTGATGTGGCTGAAGAACCCATTCTTGCTGCCCCAGAGCACAGACTTTGCATCAAGTGCTCTCCCACTCAGCTTCCGTTGCCCCTGCTTTTTACAAACAAAGCTTCAGGATGAAAATAAATGTTGAGATCCCATCGCTCTGCAGACTGGCACTACTGTTCCCCAGTAACCATTTATTTATTCACAGAGGCTGCGTGCAGACAAACAATCCTGCACCGACGATCCCAGACAAGAAGCACCCAAGACACTTAAGCTTCAGCATATCAGTGCATGAGGACTTGTTAACTTTACACAGGTGAGCAGGGCCATGGCTTTCAACTAAACTATCACATGTAGAAAGCTGGTATCCAATCTCATGTATGGGCTACCACATTTGCCTGACAAACCTTTTGCCATACGCTACCCTCCTACTTCAAGTGATATGATATGTATTTTGTTTTGAAAAGGGGCTTCTCGCAAATAGTCAGAGTCTCTCTACTTGACAGATCTGTTGTTTTGATTTGGTGACTATTTGCATTAGCTGCTGGGATCACTAAAAAGCTTCACAGCCTTTTTCTTCTAAATTATCCTTGCAAACTGAAGCATTAAGCAGTCGCAGTAATGTAAAAACCAAGGGAATACTCACACTTGCATCTAGGGAGACAAAAGAAACAAAAACATTCTGTGTTTTGCCAGGATCTATATTGCTATGTTTGAATAAGGACAGCAGATAAGAAACGGCCACAGCACTCAAGCATCTTTCCATTTTATCACCCAGCCCCAAGGGATGAGGCACCTCTCCACAAGAGCTGATGAGGCGACTGGTCTGTCGCTTACTAAGAGGTTACGCTTCCTAAAGCCCCAGTGCTGCAGTTGTTCCCCAAAGGCAGCTACCTTTTAAAGGCTACAGAGAGCATATAGAGGCCACGTGAGGTGGTGACATCAGGACCTCAGAAGTCAAAGAAAGTTTCAGATTTGAACCCTTTCAGTCTTTTAGAAATCTTCTTTAGAAATCCCTGTTAAATATATCCCTTTGCCCGGCCAATGTACTTTGGGAACTGAATGGTAGCAGAAACAACATTTGAAAATACTGTGCAACTTCACTACTGTCTACTTTCAGTTATGTGATTTCCATCATCTCAAAAATGCAGCCGCAACAAGAGCGTAAGTTCAGTCAAGCTGACACTATAAATAGTCTGCTGCATTCAGTGGCAGAGCACAAAATTCCAGCGTTGGTGGGAGAAACAAGATTAAAGCAGTGATTTAAAGATAAACGTTTTTTTCTTTGATTACAGAACTGCTGAAAGAATTCTTATCTTGGGGATCAGTGGCTGCTTTAGGCCTTATCCAGTCTAGGCCAAGACTAAAGTTCAGAAACTTCTTGTAAACAGCTTTTAAACTGTTAAGATCTCACACAGTTGCAACAGTTCAGCCAAGTGGCGCCAGTTTTTCAGCATTTGTTACCTAAACAAGCGCCATTGCAAAGCCTCTGATATCCAGCAGATTCTGTTGTAACTCCTTAGGTGAAAGAAACCTCTTCTCTACCTTCAGGCATCTATACCTGAGCCAGCTGTCTAGACTTCCTATATAAACAGTGCAGAGAAACGGGCACGGGGGTGCAATTTCCCTCATCATATTGCAGACACCTAAAATAACTCAGATTAATTGCTCTCTAACAATGCCAGTTTCCATCCATGAATTACAGGGGTACTTGAGAATTAGGTCAAACAAGATGTTTAAAGTTAAGTGAAATGAATTCCACTCATCGACCTTCCAGAAATGCTCAGCACAACTGATGATGCTTATTTGGGTACACGTCAGTGAGACATGCATGTTAGATACGTTCTTGTCCGAAGGCTTGACCTTGTTCTGGTTCACCGAAAGAAATTAGACTGCTGGCCAGGATTCAACAGGGCAAGATCTGGTTCCAGGACCCTTCAGGGGAGCGCGTGTAGCTTGTACAGTGTGGCTGAAGTGCTCTAAAAGAAGGCTTTCTACTAGGTTGACTGCTGTGCATTCCTACACACTTGTTAACATAAAAGAAAGCGTGGGTGGAAATATACTGAGGGATCATGGCAGTTCTCATTAATTATGAAGATCAAGAGGAGCTCTCACTGCTTTTTTAGTATATTTCCTATACTGAAATTAGTGCATTAACTGTTACTTAAACTTCAACCATCAGTACAATTTAGTCATTAGCACAGTCTGGTTCCTGTTGTTCTAAATTTTTAAAGTAAACCTCCCTGCTGCAGTAGCAAGGATTCTGAGGAACGTGGGGACATTGTATAATTGAAGAAGTAGTGTAGTTTTCATTACAAAAACTGTTCCCTATCCTTGAGCCCAAAGGCAAATAGATTTCAGAGAAATTCAACATCTATTAAGTGGTGGCCTCCTGAAATTCTGTCCTCAGAATACAATGTTTGTCCAAACGAGCTACACAAGATCATGCTGGCAGTGGAGGACTCAGAATAGCTCTTTTTTTCAGTCAGTAATTTATCGTCATTTTTTTGTCAGAAGATCTCAGATTACAATGATGAGGACTATTAGCAGCTCCTCTTTATAGATGAGGCAACTGAGTCATGGATAGAAAAAATACTGTATCTGTGATCATCCAGCAGAAACAGAAATATGCTGGTCAACATCTACACTTCGGTGTCAAATATCTGCAAGTAAGCATTGCCAAAAGAAAGTAACACAGAAGGAACAGAACATGTAGATAGAGGCTGAAGGGATATTTGGTACTACTAAGTATAACGTCTTATTCCTGGTAAAGGGGGTGGTGGGGAACGAACAAACAAAAAAAAGTGTTTAAGTAGTGGACAAGCCATTCTAAGCAGACCTCCCATTCCAGCACAGCTCTGCATATTTATTTTCATTTTCTCTCTTTGTTATCGCCCTAAAGCTTGTTGCATGTCTGAATCAAGACTAAAGATTGGGCTGTCCTTTGCTTAATTGTTTTTTTTAAAGATCAGGACAATTGACAACTGCATGTGCCAGGTTTGCTCTTATAAAAAGACTTCTATAGTAAGCATCATCTATATTTTGTAGCCACGGAAACCAAAACTTCCCGAGGCCTGCTCTAACTCAGCAGTAGCGTGGCTGGCTACAGAACTTAGGTCGCCAGACTGTGGTCATCGCAATGTTGTACTTTCACTCAGTTCATACAATTCATTTTATATATTCTTTCTCCTGACATTCAAGTCAGAAGAAAGCCAATCTTACATCTGCACAATGTCCTACACTCTATTCATTAGATGAAGCTGCAGCCTATTTTGTAAAGCCTCTGGTAACTTTCTGTATGCCCACGGGTAGCTCAGTGCACCCTCAAGAAAATAAAAGGAGGCAAAGATCAGTCATAAAAGGGAAACTCCACGTTTTCCCAGTTGCCAAACCAACATGTTTGCATGCAACAGTGCCACTAGTTTGCAAACCATCCAAACTCTCTCCATGCTTTGCAAATCAAAATTACTTCTGGCTCACTGACTATTTTTCCTTGTATGTCAAAAAATTATTCCCCTCTTCGGCTGCTGCTCCAGGTACATGCCACCGGACTTTTCTCGTTGTTGTCAGAGGTGCAAAGATTCTTCACCTTCTCTGACCTGGTTGAACAGGGTCTGTAACAAATCAGAGCCAGACTGTAGAGTATCAAAAAAGCAGATTATTTCCCTGTTGTTTGGGCCCTGATACAAGTACTATTACAGACCAAATAGAAGCACCAGATGTTTTCTAGTACCAGAGCTACAGAATGGGCAGGGCCTGTGAGAGACAAGAGTCCCATTCCGTTTGCATAAACTGCAGTGCTAGAAGACAGAAGATAGAAAATCAAAGATGAGGGACGGGAGCCAGGTCAAAAAGCTCCCTATCTGTGGTTAGAACTTTAAAAGACATTTTGGTATCACCTGAAGCAGTGTTTAATGGGGAAGGGGAGGGAAATGAGCTCCAATTTTGACACTTCAAGGAAAGACAGACTTTTTCAGCAGGCAACATGCTCAGCTGCTCTGAACAGCTGACCTGAGTGTAGACACTGACCATGGAAAAATCCAGTCCTGCCACTTGGTTTCTTAGCCTTTAATTCTCCAGAAAAGCAAGGCTATCCCCATAAAGAGCACCAACACTGCAGTTTAACATGGGGCATGCTTTCCCAGAAGATCCCAAAGCACACATGAAACTATCTTTGTAACAATTTGCAGATGAGAAGACTGCAGTGTAAAGAAGTTCATATGATTTACAATCTCATGCAGGATCACCTACAGTTCACTGATTTGCAGTCACTCAAGCAGCTGATACACTAGTAAGCCTGTGTTAACGAGCTCTGCTAGAGCTGTGCTGGCTCGATACCGAGGTGTGGAACATGAGCAGTTTTCTTGTGTAAGGCAGGAAGAGCACAGAAAAGGTAGGAGGCCATCCACACTACAACTAGCTGCCCTCTGCTTCCCCCAAACGTATGTCTGCTTTTAATTAAGGAAAGGTTTCAGCCCAAAACCCTGACTGACCTAACTTAAATACCACAGTAATGAGCATAGCATGAATACATAGCTCAAAACCCACAGCGCATCCTGCTTCAAGGCTGATGCAGGGGAACGGGCTGCTACCCTGTCTCTTGGAGAATGCTGGATGGTAGTTAAACTGTATTTTGTACTCTTTGCACAGAAATGCACATTTTCAACAAAAACACGCTACTCTGGTACAGAGGAACTATCTACCATATGTTAGGATCTCAGTTTTCCCACCATATTATGTTTTTACCATCACCCCATTCAACCATCCACTGATCCCAGCTGTCATTTCTCAGGAAGACATTAAAAGGTTTAAAGAATCAGCGTGATGTCTTTATAAAAAGGAGATTATTTCTTTACGCAGAAATAATAAGTCTTGTGACAGCAGAGTAGCAAGATGCCCCAAATGACCTCAATCCTGCGACCGGATATTGCTGCAGTGATTGCCAGGCAGAAAGGTCAGTTATGAATTCCAAAAAATCCAGCCTTATGAAAATGGGTACAGAACGGTTGAGAAAGCCTGATCATTTGCCAGGTGTTTGTTTTCATTTTAGAATATTTATTACAGAGAAGCCTGTATAATGTGGATTTTGTCAGTCAAATGCCATGATATAATGCAGATCCAGGAATTTACACATGCTTCTTTAGTTTCCTGCCAATTTAATTTTATTAATTGAACTGCATGAATTGTATTATGTATTTCAATAAGGAAGAAAGCTGCCAGTGTGGCTTTCTATAGAGCACTGTACTGGGACACATGAAAATTGGACTCTAACCTAGTCTCTAGTTTTACTGCTGGTATAAAATGGAAACTTCCTCCATCTCAACAGTTTTCACTAACAGTGAAAGAGGAACAATGATACTGACCTGATCTGCAAGGTGCTTTGAGCTGACCAGACTAAGAATGGTAGCTACATATTAAAATAGCTTATGTTGCCTACTTTAATGTGTGTCTCAGTCCTAAATAGTCACAGGCAAGCTCAATGAAAGCTGCAGATACTCAGTCCTTTTCAGTCACATCAGAACTGACAACTAGCCCTGCTCTTCAGGGTGCACTACAGCCGCTAACCTGTCAGTCCTCAGAGCTGCCACAAAGCATATACACGCTCCATTTCATAATGAAAGGCATACAGACACACAAGAACCATGTTTAGAAACAGGGGACCTAGTAATTATATGCAACGCTCTTGAAAAAACTGCATTACACTGCACACGCAGAACACGCAGCACAAGCAGCACGTTCTCTATTCCTTCAAAGACAGTAACAGAGTAAATATACTCAGCACTGCTGTTCGGAACAGGGCGACCCACTGCCTGCATGAACAGACTGAGTAATGCCCAGTCTGCTTTTTTTTCCCCCTCTCTGCAAATGCCAGGGCTCGGTCGTGTCAGCATGCATTGCAGTCATAACTTCAGACAATGCAAATGCACTATAGGCGTTTCAGATTTGGCCAGTGGAAAATGCCAACTTGTTAGTTGTGAAGGCACAAAAGAATGAAGGAAAGGAGGTAAACTGTGTTACTTCGCCTCTTTAGAAGTAACAGAATCCGAGGAAGGTGGCAATAAATATAAAGTTAACAAGTGGGAAAATACAATTAAGGTAAATTAACCTGTAGAATTCAAGGCCAGAATACATTAAAGGTAATTAAGATAATTATATTTCAGCTGTAGCTATGTTAATTCTAATTAGAATAAAAAAAGAGACAACCCTTAACTCTTGTTTAAAAATAAACTCTGAGCAAATTCTATAATTGTTTGATATGACACTTAAGGTTTGCCCCTCTTTCCTTCGAGCCCATGGTAACAGTCAGCTTCTTTGAGGGGATGTTTGCTTGAGCAGACTTCTGGTCTCTTCCAGCAGGCACTTTGCCTGTACCTTTCATTTTATATTCTTTGCAATACAGCTGAGAATGCTTGTGGCAAGAGAACAGAAATACTTGATTACTATCCGAGATATTTACTGAAGAAAGGAAATAAGAAATGAATAGGGTAATAGGGTCTTTTTTGTGAAAAATACTTTCAGAATATGAATTATGCCATGTCACACCTATCCAGCATAGAAATTGCATACATAGCTAAAGGAAAAAAAAAGAAAGATATTTGCAAACTGGGCTTAAAATGTCATGGAAACAGATGCCCTCCCAACAGACTGAAAATTCGTTTCCTTGTTGTACACATGCATGTATGGCACAGAAATCCTCCCACCCGCATCCATACCTACGTAGCACATCAAAAGCTATGATATTTAAGCAGAGTATAAACCTTGACCAAAATCTAAAATACCTAACAGATGATCAAATCTCATTGTTTTCTTTGCAACTTGGCTTGTTTTAAGAGATTATTAATACTCTGTGACATCAAGGTCATAATATAAAGCCATGACCATATTGCAATTCCAGAGAAAATTGCCTTGAGAATGACACACTGCTATGACCTTCAGGTCCCAATAGTCAAGGAGTTGAAGGCTGACAATTTCCGCACTTATAATCCCCAGCTCATGCAGATTACCTTTCACGGGGTAGACATGCAGGATCTGGGGAAGAATAGCCAACGGAAGGTGTAATGCAGGGCCCTGGCCTGTCATGCTTCCAACAATGAAATAAAGAGGATACTAGATGTTAAACAGACAGCACTTCAAACTTGCAGGGCAGTTTCACCCTCCTTATCCCCTCCAAAAAAAAAAAACCAACACATCATAAAGATCAGTTTGTGTACCCAGTGGATCTAGAAGTATGTACGCAGGTCAGCCTGGGCAGGAGTTGAAAATAATTTATAACCTTATTGGATTCATTCAGTCATTGCTGCCTCGAATGTATTGTTTTGAGAGGTATGGAGTGCATAAAAAAAATTCTAAGTCTGTAACACAGAAGCAGACAGAAGGGTAAAATACTCCTCCCATACCAATGTGGGCTTTAAGGAGGCAGGTGTCACCCTCAACACAAAACAAGACCTGTCCCACAACAATTTTGGCATTTGTTTTCACTGGAATTGTGCGTGCAGTCTGCAAAAGCCATGGTCTTAGCTCGGATGTGCTGTCACCCAGCTCCATAAGTCGTCAGTCTCTGATCTCTGCAGCAGAAGATTATTTGTAATCATTTTCCACCTCTTCAACCTTCTGGCCTACAGCAGACTGTATGACTACACCAACATGAAAGATGTTTTTATCACCAGTTGCAATGAAATCACATCCAAATACCCAGTCCTGGGAAGCGTGTCAGCCTCCTGGTTTGCCAATTTCAATAGGGAACTGAGGCCCCAGTTTAGCAGAAGTCTTAAGTGCAGGTTTAAATTCATGTGTGGGAACAATCCCTGTGAAATTAATTAGGTTACCAAGTGTGCACTGTTGTACTGTGGCTTGCAAGTGTACAGCACCCTATCAGGATCAGGCTTTTCCAATGCGTTACCTTGTTTTGATGCAGCAGAACGCAGGTGTGATGGGATGCCATTAGAGATGGCACTAAGATTTTAGCTTTTAAATCCTTTATTTCCTCAAGAAAGCTCCTCTTTGCTGCAGTATTTGATTTTTCCAATGATATTCCTGCCTTTTACCCAACTTTCCAGCTGTGCTGACTGAGCCGTAAGGAAGTCAAATGCCTTGCTCAAGGTTACACTGACTGATATACTGGGCAAAGAAAAACTACTTCCGACTGTTGAGATATCTTTTCAATCATTCATTTCTGTAAAATTCCAGTTCTAATAAACCATTCTATACTCTACAGCACTGCTTCATGTACATCTAGTAGATTTGTACTGCTTTCCCTCGATATGCGTGTATCCATATGCACATTACATTCCATAGCACCTTTATCATAAGGCTATTTTCAGTAAGTAATAATATTTCCATTCAGAGATGAGGTTTACAAAGCACAGTTCTGTATGTTACAATGCACTGGAACAACCAGGGATGTTCATAGAGGACATTTTGCTGTATTCTAATCATATCGTGTTAAACCTTCATATCCACTAACTGTTAATCCCAGTGAAGTGGCTGACCAATGAACTGTACAAACAAAGCAGCTCATACAGCTACTATATTAATTTTACAACAAAAATTAACCCTGCGGCTCTGTATTTCTCTATTCCTGGCTCCAAAGCTAAAGTAACTCAGTGCAGGTGGCACCTGTATTGCTGTACCAGATATCTACAGGAGATGAACCTCTGAAAGGCAGAGAAAGCCAACAGCTCAAATCCAACTCATATTCAGTTTAATGACAGCATGTAAGACTTTCTGGTCTTTCAGCACCTTTATCACCTGGTGTCAGCATGCAGTTCAGGAGGTTGTTAACTAGGAATTCACTGATCTGACAAAGATAAGTCTCTGAAGTACAGTATAGTCACAGAGGACTTATGGCATACTCCGTTTATATAGCCTTATCTGCCTGGGAAGCAGTTTACCTGGCTAAGGATCCTCCTGCAGTGCAGCAGTAAACAGTACCTTACATTAATGACAACTGAATCAGTGAAAAGGTAACTTGAATGACTGCGTTGTTTAATTTTAGCACCCAGAGAAGTGGGTAAAATAACCAAATAGTCACAAAATAACCGTTGCAGTGGTGGGGGACAAGTGCAGCTGAAATCTGTTTCATGTTTATGGGTTCGAAGTAGCATTTTTTAGTATCAAAGACTTTTTTTCTGAAATAATGGTCTGTTTGTATTTATACAAACAAACCTATATAGTATCATACACAGAAGTCCTGCACATACAAACAGGTAATACTTGCATATAGAGATGCTTATTAACATGCATAAAACCTGCACAAATGTAATTGCGTGAGTAATAAAAGAAAGAACCCAGTAGGTACTCAATCTAGTGGACAAAGGCCACATTGCAGACCGAAACTCTCTCCTCTTTCATTTCATACTTTCCTGTTTCAGTTTTGCCATCCGTATTTTGGCAACATCTTTTTTCCAGCAAGTGGGCTGCCTGGATGAATGAAGTTTTTAGCCATTCAGTTAAAGATTATAGCAAAATATTAATAGCAAGCATACATGCAGAGTTTGAAAGCTAGATTCCAGAGTAAACTTA
This sequence comes from Chauna torquata, assembly GCA_013399475.1. NCBI lineage: Eukaryota > Metazoa > Chordata > Aves > Anseriformes > Anhimidae > Chauna > Chauna torquata. The sequence goes on along the minus strand of VXAL01005136.1, from coordinate 54,353 downwards.
GAAACTATTATAAAAAGTATACCTATGTCTACCAAATTGGCCTGTTCTCAGCTGATATGACTACTGAATTCAGGACCTATTTAAAGAAAATGATTAAGAGAGGGAAGCAATAACAGTGTAGGAATCAGCCTCTGTTCTCAGCTCTGGTGTCAGTCTAATAGTTGAAAGCAATACTTATATGAAATGCTTTGCTTGCTAAGCCTGGAAATATCTAGGACAAATGATATTCAGGGAGAAAATGGTTGCCAAAGCCCAGTAAGCACATACTAAATACTTCTGCGGGTAACACAATGCATTGCTATTTACTCTTACAGGTAAGAACGCTGTATTTGATGCCCCATCACCTCATCTATAAAGTTCTGTCTCCCAAGCCAGACAGCACAAGTACAGTCACCAGGAGGTTAAATGCTTTCATGTAACATTATTATTTACTTAGCATGTCTATTAAATCTGAACGAGATACCAAGCTGAGAGGAGCTGCAAGAAAAGTAGAAAAACAAAGCTAATGCAAAATAATCTTGATAAACTGTTGAAACAGATGAAAAAACAAGACGTGATGCAGTTAGTAGAAGTGGCTGTACAACTCTACATTCATCTGGACAAGTGCAAAAAAAAATAAAAAGAAAAATGGGTAACACAGGAAAATATCAGCTGGTTACGACAGACTGAAAACTGAACATCAGCCAGTGACGGGCTCTGAACTGAAACTATTCATGATTTATCTTTTGCTCAAACGGAAACATTTGAATTCATCAGTTACAAACTGCTTGAGAGAAGGTATTCCAAAGTGAGCTGTTCCTCAGTATAAGCTACAGGCAGCACCATTCATACTGGATGCAGTAACTAGACCAAACCCTGGAATTGTTTCCCCTCTTCTCCGGTCTCCCTGCGAGGGAGGAGGCATCAGCAACCACAGCAATAAAAAGCAGTGGCCACACCAGCTGGCAGTGGTTTCCTCCCTTCATAGCTCCAGGAGAACAGCTCATATTTTATTCATGAAAAATGAGGCCTCTGGAGGTCTAAGCAAAAAAACAGGAAGTAAATACTTCTTGGGGGCACTTGCTTGCAATCTGGCAATTGTCCAGGGCATCAAGAATGAGGTGGGGGTGGAGGATGGAAGCCCGAAACCTCCCTTCCTAATGGTCTTCCTGCGATGGGAGGAAGGAGGATCATAAAGGGCAAACTGCACCCCAAATGTCACGCGTGGTGACCCAGTGCAGCAGGGAACAAACTGTGTCCTGTAACGGGGGTCCATCCAACCGAGGCTGCAGGAGTCGCCGTACTGCAAGGGGCATGCGTGCTGCAGGGCCAGTACGGGTGCGCAGCAGGATGGGATTCCTCCAAGGTCTGGTTTGCAGAGGCTGATGTCTGCCCCAGCCATTGCAGCATAAGGTACTGCTTGGAGTTCTCCTAGTGATGTCTCCCCACTTTGCCACTTACCTCACATGTCCCCAAACTACATCACCCTAAAAGCTGTTTTGCATGTGCTTTCAGAACAGGAGCACATCTGAGCTCAGACTAAGCTTCTTGCTGGAAAAAGATACCATCTTCCTAAGTAGCCAGACAGCCTTCTCATTTCCTTGTACCCCCAGTAAAAAAGACCACTCAATGTCAGTAAACAATCTTCTGCAATCCTTCACTTTCCTGAGAAGACCAATATGAAGCTGCAGATATCATTTGTCTGCCACTAACCAGAGACACAGAAGTGTCCTGTGAACTCTAATTGTTGGCAGAGGTGCAGCCATCAGTCCCCCTCACAATTCAGTCCTAACACCTATACAGCACCAGCTGTTCCTAATTTCGTAAGCCTTACCGTCAGGGATGACTGTTTCTGAACTCTAATTATTTTGCACAAGACACTAAAAGACCTTTCTGAGAAGCCTGAACTTCTCCTCACGGATGTCTGGAATCTGCAGGGAAAGAAAGAAGCTACCTATTACTTTCTGACAGACTTCCTAAAAGAGGACACACGCAGGGGAATATTTACCTCTAGAAAATTACAAAAGAAATGTACCATTTTACATTAACATCCATCCTTCATTGTCTTAGTTACCATCTAATGAGCATTAGCCCTCAGAACACCTCCTGTGTGGGGCTAAGCAAATGAGAAACAAGCCATAGCAGGGCAGTCAGAATGAAAGGAAGGGAAAAACAGGACAAAAAACACATAAGAAGAGGCAAAGAAATGTGCCCTGGGATGCAGCAGTCAACATTCATTTAATAATGTCAGCATTTTATATGGAAAGCTTTACTGGGTGGCTGTAAAATGTATGGATTAACACCAGCCTGTGGTGGCATTAGATCAAAAATAAATTAGTATTTAAGGTGCTCTTTACAGTATGAGGGATGGGAGAATGACAAAATGATTCTCTACCAGTGCAAGCATCACCTAAGATTACTGTTGTAGAAAAATTTTTAAAAGCAACAAAAAACCCTGAAGACATCCCCGAAATTAAATCCTGCTTTTGCTGAAATGAATGGGAGTTTTCTCCTGCACTACCATAGGTCTAGGACTATACTCATTTCTTGTTAGCTAGTTTATTTTGAAAATCCCACTCAAATACACCCAGCTGCCTTGAGCATGCACATGCTCAGAGCCCATTGGTGACAAGTACAGGCAGGCAAATTCAGTGTTGTTTTCAGAAATGTGAGCTCTCAGTGCCAGGGCTCTCTGCTCTTCAGTTACCATCAGTTTCTCCACTACCAGTGTATGCACCCTGAATCCCCACTCAACAAAGCTTAGTCACAGATATCTCTACAACAGATTACAAAAAAACTTTTAAAACTCCCAACAGAAATAGTTTAAGTGCTCTAACCAGAAGCCAATTTAAATAGACCTTTTTTTTTTTTTAAAATCCAAAGCTCTTTAAAAGTCTTACTAAAACTCAAGCTATTAAGAAATAAAACACTTAAATAAAATGTGAACAAAATCCTCACAGCACAAATGTTTATGCTAGGTGAACTGTATTGTAGCACCTGGCTAGCCTCTGACACCTGATGATGATTATAGTGGTCTTATATTTATCCATAGGGAGCCCAAAAGCATTTTACAATATCTGATATAGAACTTGAACTGCATAAGAATATGTTCAGGGATCTGCATATATACTGTAGACAGCATATCAATTTACAAAACAAAAATATAATAAACAATTCATATGTAGTAAGTGGTTTCAGGCTGGCACATCAGATCCTCCATGCCAATTTTGACATCAGAAATTTTTATCCTGTTATTGACAGCATTAAAATTATACAAACAACTGAGGAAGCTGATGATGCACAATTTCTCTACAACCAAGGAGCTCCTAGATGCTTTTGGATACATGAAACAAAGGAGACTGCTGAGTATTTCTGCTACAGTTAAAGCTGCGCTGAGCAAGTGCAGGTAAAAAAAATTACAAAAGAAGGGATATGTAAGCCAATGTTTGATTTGATTAACTCCGTTATTTTACACACCATTAAAGCAAGATTTACTGGATACTAGACAATGCAGGCAAATTGTGTGATTTTGGTTATGATATCCTGTATTCTTCCATAGCACTTAAATGCAGTATCAATGGAGTGATAATTACTCTGCTGCTTTAAGCAGAGCTCTCTCAACATCGGAACTTATTGCCCTCTTCTGTTGGGTCTGCGTTTCGGAGTAACACCACATTACAGTGGGTCAGTACAAAGAGCAATCTGGGAGCAGGGAAATCTGGTATTTTCAGGGAAGTCACTATGCCCCAGAAGACATTCCGACCCAACTGTTCAAACCTGCAGGTGAGTCTCACTTAATCAGTAAAGACCGGATATTATTTGTTCACTTCGAAGGGGCAAAACCCAGATGTCTAATGCAGGAAAGAGAAACTTCTCCCCACCTCACCCTGTTTCTCAAACTTCTTTGATAACTTTAGTTCAATACTGTAGCAGTAGCAACAACAAATAACAAATGCCTTGAATGGGAGAATATGCTGAACCTAATTAAGGCATGGGAAATTTAGACAGGCAGCCCCAAAATTCAGGGAGCTAGCCCAAGAAGAATGGATTGCAGGGTTAACATCCAAAGATTTATCTCTACAGTAGCATCCTGTCACTTGTCATTTGAAAGATGCTGTGTGCAGCACGAGGGCCACCCTGGCACCACGGTGGACTGCTGCCAACTCAAACAGTACAGTGCCGATGCCATTTCATACAGCACCTGGGTTTCGCTAGATTTTAACCCCATAAAATAGAACTAATCCAGGTTCACCCAGTAACTCAGGACTGTTTCCTTTCATGTTCTCCCAGACCAAGAAAAAATTCATAAGCCATTTTCTCTTGGGACAAAGCCTGAGCACATATTTCAGTATTATGCTGTAGCCTTAATATAATCTACCAAGTCATCATTTAAATCCCAAATTAATACACTGCCTCTAAAACATATCTGCAGAGCACAAATCCTATTTTTCCTTGCATGTCTGTGCAAAAACACAAACATTTGGAATAAAATTCACCTTTATGCACAGCGGTCTGAAGATAACTACATTTTTGTCAGATTTTTCTCACTTCCTGTATCATTAACACTTCACAACCAAGCCAGACTCCACCCTTACCTTAGTCTTTTGCTGAATTCCTCCTTTATGCTTAAAGAACTTCCTGTTTTGAGTGTTGCAGCTTTTCCTTTTGACACTTCAAAATCCATGCTCTGCAGACTCAAAGGAATCCAGAGTGCTACAGCCTGATAATTCTTGGACTCCTGATAAACAATGACATTATTGTATTTTCATCTTTGACATACAGAAAATGAAGACAAGTTGTATTTGAGATTTATTTTGTTTCATTCAGCCAAACAAGGACTCTGATCAAGTTTTGCCCAGCATTTAAGAAACTACATACAACTGAATTGCATAATGTCATGCAGTATCAATTACGGATAGTCAGTGGGGAATATTACCAGACTGTTGATATAAGGAACGAACACAAGAAACTACAAATGCTGGATGCATGGAACAGAAGAGTCATACCATATCATGGCTGCACTGCGTCTGAGCAAAAGTCAAACAATACTGTAACTATCAAAAAACCCACTTTGTATTAACTCCATTGCAAAGTTCTTTTAAACTTTCTGACAAGCATCAATCAAATGTCCATCCACATTCCCATTATCACGGGATAGCAGAGGCCACAAGACCAAGCGCAATGTCTGAATACACAGTTGAAGTGGCACATTGGCAAAAGAATGAATGAAGCCAGACTGTCTACTTCCATGTCTAACTATTTGATGCAACCATTCATCAAAGCTTAGCTGACACAGCCCCCAAATCTCTCTTCAGGTTTTGCAACTGCTCACAGCTGAGCCTTTAAGCAGACAACTCGCAGACCACAGAGCCATCAGGTTCTTTCTTCTTCATTAAGTTGCTTCCTCTTGTGTAAGGGAGCCCCAGCAAGGCTCTCTGCTGCAGGAACATCCTTTGCAACATCAGTCATGCACAGAATTGCTTCCTCAGCTTCCTCGGTAAAAGGGAGGAGTCCATGTCCTCCTTACAGTCAGATGTTTACGCAGATAGAACCCTGCTGCAGTCCCTAATGGTGACACGAGGTCCTGACACAGAGGAGAAAAGCCCCAAGCTGCAGGTGCAAGCAGCCAGGTGGCTCAAAGGGACACTGCTGCAAGAAGGAAGAAATGGCAAGCACAAATGATCATTCCCCTCTCCGACGCTTTTAGCTTTAATCAACAGTGTTAGTAGCCAACAGCTGCATTTTGGCTTCTAGGAAAATGTAGGCTGAAAGGAGTTACCTTTTCTGCAGACAAAAGAGGGATTCTAGGAGAGTCTGTTCCCAGCTGTCACGGGTGACCCTGTGTGGCTCTTAATACAGGTGTCCATACTCCCTCTGCTGACTAAAGCTGAAACCACACGCCTTGTCTTGCACTGGTCACTCATAGTTCTCTACCATGTGCTTCAAGTAAAAAAAGAAAAGAAAGGAAATTTCAATTACGTTGTTAGTCTGAAGCATCCACAGAGCAGAAAAACAGGACTAGCAGGGCACTGCTCCTGAATCCAGCTCTTTTAACCTACTGTAAAGCACTGGACAAGTTATCATTTATTCCTCAACACCCACATAAAAATCATAATAAAGCTTCTCTGGATTAAAATTGTGATGATCTAAATCTACTCTTTTAAGTGTTTTTAGATGCTTATAGGAAAGAACTGTAATTTTTTTTTTTCCAACATTAGAGTCTCCTAATAGCAACCACCTTAAATTGGTCTTTCCAGCTACTCTTTCATTGTGGTCTGTGACCTCCCTCACTTTTAGCAGTATGAATTTCTCAACCACAGGTTAAGACAGCATGGTGCTTATAACTTTATGTAGCAGCATAAAAAAAAAACATGGTAAGGTACTTCATGAAAATGTAAAGAGCAATTAGATGCCATAAACAACGGGTAACAGAGCAGGCAGATGTCATGCTGTATTTACCCAGTCTGTTCTGGTGAGCTGCCATTGCTCTACAGCTACCAGAGATGCTAACGTGAGAGGAAGGATGAGGCAGTGGACAGGGAAATAAACTAGGAGATGGTAGTGTTCTGGTGGAGGCGGAACGTGTGACCTCAGCCATTGTATTTGGGAACAAGGTTTAAGTAGCTCCTAACAGTAGCTCAGATCAGTGCAACTGTACCTCCAAGAGACATGCTACAGAAAAGCACAAGAACAGAAGGATGCCATGATGCTGGAAGAACAGGGACAGATTAATATCCTGTATATCCTGACAGCATCATCCCCTTTTTTGCTCTTAAGAGGTCAAGCACAGCAGCTCTACAGGAATCCAGGCCCCTGTCAGTCTGGGTGAAGACATGCCAAGCCCATGAAACACCCTAATACAGTGATGCCATATTTCATAAGGCACCAGGCCAGCCTTCCTTCTAACCATCCCATCATTATTTTCACTCCTGGTATTTGTACCAGCTTTGCTTTATGCTTTCAGCCTCAGTGAACACAAGATAAAATAGTTGGTAGCATCAGAATTCATTCCACTCTCTCCAATCCAACGGTGTGAAAGGGAGAGAGAGAACAGGGAACAGCCTCAAAGGGGACTGCAGACTCCGCATTTCCCTGGCAGCAAGACCATCTGTGCTACGTGACCTACTTGTGGCTGCTGAACAACAGCACTCTGCAATAGGAGGTGACAGCTCTGAGACTGCAGGGCTGGTGGGGATGGGGAACAAACAGCCAAAGGAACTTCGCGTTTCTCTTAACACTGTAATTTAAAGTCTCAGCCCCTGGCATTTTAGACTTGCTGAATAATATATACTAGCGTTAGCCCTACAAATAATGGTAAGCTGAACTCGCAGCTTTTTTTTCAAACTCAAAAGTAAAATCACCTTGAATATTATACATTTCTCCCCTCCATCCCAAAAACATTGCATATAAGAATTCTTTTTTTTTTAACATAACTTGTCTGTAGCAAATATGCAGTACAGATGCATACTTTTCACTAATGACTGCCTGAAGTTAGTTTCTTCTTTTATTCTTTATTACTATTGCCTTCTGGATTTTACACCTCACATCCCCCATCATCACTTCATCACTATAGTTCTTCACTATCTTCAACTACTGCCTCACTTTTAGTGTCTTCACTAGTTTCAGTTTCTTGTTCAAACTCAGAAGAAAACTACCTTCAGTTTCACCAGCCACAGCATGCAAAACAGCAATTCTTTTGCCACAACTTCTGCATTTACCCAACCCCTGACAAAACCTCTTGCATTGGGCTTTAGTTTCCCTGTAGGGGTTAGAGTACAAGCTCCTGCCTGTAGCTGACCTGAGAAGAACCTCCATATCATCTTTAAAGGACTTGTTCCCTACATCAAGCACCTGCAGCTGGGACATCCTTGCTCCTGGGATAGTGACAAGATCACTATTTATTTCTCTCATGGTGATCTCTCTTACTGGTAGTAGATGCTGTTTGAACACACCTAAGAAGAGCATTCCTCTTGCTAACTAAATCATAAGCAAAAAAAAAAGCTGTTATCTGTACTGTACATTGATTGCAGATACTTAATGAGCTTCTTTCGCATATCTTTTGGAGCAGGAGGGAAGCAGGTCAGAAGGAAATGTCTCCAATTCAGGGTAAATGTCCATTCAGGATAATACAGTACATCTACTGCATGCATGTGTATTCAGGCACTGCTGATAACACATAAAAAGAATTCTGCCATTTCATCACTGAATCTGGAATTTGTTTTATCCTGAATGCATCCTGTGATCTCAGAGAGACAACATCATCAGTTCACAATTTGGGACAGATGGTTTTTAAAGCTTTCAGCTCGGGTATGCCCATCCACCTGCCACACATCCCTATCAATATCATCGTGCCCTCAATAAATACTTGTGCTGTGTCTGACAAAGTACAGAATCACTGCGGATACATGTGGAGCTGCTGCCTACACAGAGGCTGCAGTGCTTTAGAAGACCGTGCTCCAAAGAAACACATATTGCAATTGGTTGGCAGAAACATATCACAAAATCTGTCATCAGACTCTCTGCAACAATTCTTATGAATAGTCTTTTTAATGGTCCTCTGGGTGCTTATCAGCAGTAATCCTGCACATACAGTGGGAGAATTAATGCTGGCCAGGAAAATTATATCTTATCTAGAGGCTGGTACTTCCTAAGAGCATAACAACTGTAATTTGGCAAGAAATCAAAGCATGACCAGTGCGTTGTACCGACAGACTTTTATGACCAGCACTGCTGTATGCAGCTGCAATATTTCACTGTCTCATGTTGGCTTCTGCTGAGTACTGCAGTAAGTTAAATCCAAAGGCAGAGTAACACAGTGAGTTTGAGGTGTTGCAAGAACAGTGTATTCATCTGCTGTGTGCTAGAAACAGTATGAATACTGGAATAAAAGCTAATTGCCTTGTCCTTGTATGCCACATAATTACGTCTTTATTTAATTTTCTACTTTACCTCTAATAGAGGTGAAATTTATCCACAGTTAATTCAGACAGCCGCGTAAAGGCTGCACACCACTTACAAATTCACCCTTAGGTAACACCACAAAACCACCAGGAACCATGTATAGCTATTAATAAATAAATACACAAAACAAGATTAAACCATTGACTATCCTGCCTACATAAAAACTCAGATACGAAACTGCTCTTTGCGTAATGGAAACTTCACTCCCCAGAGTTCTGAAGCCTTATGAGAACCCCAGCAGTCTCCATCCGTCAGGCCACGAGCTGAACTACTTCCAAAGGCTCAACGCTTGGGTGCCAACCTCCAAATGCCAAGTAACAAGCACTGACAATAACAATGGAATGCAAACGTTGTGGCAAGCGATAGGAAGTCAGCCCCTTTGAAGGGCATTGCTGCTCACACAGGGCTCCAAACATGATCAGTTCCAAGTTCCTGCCTCACACCGGTCCTAAATTAGGATCACTTCCCACGGGATTAGAGCCCAGACTGAAGGACAGACCCCCTGCTCACTGAGCTAACACGAGTGCCATTGATTATGCTGAACATGAGCAGAGCTTAAACATGTAGGAAGGGCCCAGTAACCACCGGGATTTAAAACTAGCGCTCGCTGACACTCCAATTGTAACTTCAGCAGCAGGATAACCACACCCCACCATTACAGCGTAACTACTCACGGTATTTTGCGATGCATCTTTTATTGTTCTCATTTTACAGGGGGAAATAAAGGTAGCTAGAAACAAAGGTTTAGTCTCCTGAAGTGCAAACACACCACCGTTCTTATTAAAGATCTTAACGCTTGACCGGCCAGCAGGCGGGCACGCAGCCAGGCCCCAGAACACCGACCGCAAGCTTACAGCAACCGCGCTGTGCGCGGCCCCGCGTCGAACTGCCAGCCCCTCCTCAGCCAAGCCCCGGCCCCCCGGGGCACCTCGGCGGCCTCACAGAGCAGCCGAAGCCGCTAGGAGCAGCCGGAGAGCGCCCGCAGTGCCCACCCCCGGGGAGGCCCCAGCCCGCCCCGC
>VXAL01005136.1:1405-44352 GCA_013399475.1 Chauna torquata | reverse complement strand
TGGTGAGGCCGGGGCGGCGCGGCCCCCTGACGGGAGGGCGCGGGCGGCCGCGGAGCGCCGGGGCAAAGGGAGCCAGGGGCGGGAGGAAGGGCCGAGCGCCACGGCCATTGGTGCAGAGCGTGGCGGGAGGCGGGGCTTGGCGAGGCGTAGCCTATGGAGCGTGGGGGGCGGGGCGCGTGGCTGTGGCTCCTCAGGGGGCGCCCGAGAGGGACCGCGGCGCGGCCCTGTGGCCCGGGCGAGCTCGTGTAGGCCGGCCCCGGCCTCCCTTTGCCGGGAGCGGCCGTGTAGCGCTGCCCCAGGCACGCCCACGCACTTCGGGCCTTCCTCCCGTGCCGCGGGAGCTGTGTGTGACTGGGAGCTGAGGGGCCCCGGCAGCGGCGAGGGCTCTGCCCGCTCCCATTACTGCCCAGGCAGGGCCGGGGCTGTGAGATGGCAGCGGGGAGAGGGCACTGGGCAGCGCAGGGTGGAAAGCAAGAAATCCCTGCCGAGCCCGCGGTGCCGGGCCCGGGCAGAGCCAGCCTTGCCCCGCGTTGGCCGCGAGGGAGCGCGGGCAGCGTCTCCCCTCAGCCCTGTCACACCGACGCACGGACACGAACCCGAGTCGAGCGTGGTTTTCATCCTTTTCCTTTTTTATACTGATGAAAATGAAGCAACTATCAAGGAATTAGTGCCGCAGAGTGCTGCCTCTTGGCAGTGAGGGGAGGCCCTGCAGTGTTTGTATCAAAGACACCTCACTCTTTGCCGCATGTTATCTTAGTGCAGCCCTCCTTTTCCAGCAGTGTAAAGCACTATTACAGTTTGGTTGGATGTGCCTAAGTGTTTGGCGTTTTACTTCTACAGGGTAGAAAAATACAGACCCGTGAAACTATGTGAAGTGGTTGGAAATGAAGACACAGTGAGCAGGTTGGAGGTGTGTAGCTGTCGCTTTATTTTTTGATGAGTTAGCTCAAAAAACATAGTTCTGCATAGATCCACAGACCACTACAAGTACTTTTGCATTTTATGTCCATATTTGAATATGTGGACAAAAAACTTTCTGATTTACTCTAGTAATTACATGTTTTAGGACATATTTGAACAATGAAATATGCCTGCTTGAATTGGGGTGCTGTTTAAATTGGCCCGGTTTTGATACAACTTAAAAAATTTGTACCTGTTATATTGTTTCAATGAGTAAGTATAGTTTATATTACAACAGAAGGAAACAAATATCACTTTTTTTGTCTGGAAGAAAAATATTTTCTGTGACAAATTAGTTTGTGAAAACAGTATTTGTCAACAGGAAGTTTATACTAGCAAATATATAATTAAAGCAAATAGAAAGGAAGGAGTGAAGACCTGTGAGATTCAGTGCTTTCAAGTTCTTCCGTATTATTCTAGGAACCAACTTTTAATGGTTCGACTTAAAAAACATGAAAGCAGTGAAGCTCAAGAGAACAAAAGCAGGAGGGAAGAAAAGAAATGGTAGCTCTGTTTCTCATGATTAAAACAGAATAGAATTGGAAACTATTTGTTCCCACTGTTTTGTTATATACATTTTTTTTTATTATTCTTTCTTAGGTCTTTGCAAAAGAGGGGAATGTACCAAATATTATAATTGCTGTAAGTATTGCTATATGGTATTTCAATGTGTTCGTCCTGCCTTCTGAAATCTAGGCACAGCAGCCTCCCGGTATAGATTTGCATTGTGCCTGAATGTACTAGTAAAAAAAGATGTTGATTATGTAGTCACAGAGCAGTATTTTCAGCAGAATACACAAGAAGTAAACAAACTTCTGTCACTGAAATACTGAAAACTAACCTGGCCCTCAGGTGCCTGTTGAAGCACATCTTGTGCTTCTCCTCCGCTGTTGGAGGCAGGATTCTGAACTCAGGCGACTTTTTTTAGTCTGATGTTCTCTCTGCAGTTCCTCTGTTGCAGCTGTTTTTCATGACTGGGGAACACTGTAGAGAGTACAGGTTGGAAAATGGCATTAAACTTACCAGCATTTGTTGCATTTCTAGGGTCCCCCAGGAACAGGTAAAACCACCAGTATCCTCTGCTTGGCTCGTGCTCTGCTTGGTCCTGCATTAAAGGATGCTGTTTTGGAGCTGAATGCCTCAAACGACAGGTGAGAATGAATAAACCTTATCAAACTTTTAATGAAGAAGCAAGTACCCATTTTTATTTTTAGTTGAACTCAGGCCAGCTTGATAGGCTTAATGTTACAGCAGGGCCTCTAGTACTTACTTTAATGTAGTTTTTCCAGCTCAAAGTGAGCTTAGGCGATCTTCGGTGTCCAACCAGCAATGTAGGTATTATCACCTGATGTTTTATAAACTTCATAGATACTTTCACACACAAAAATATAAACGGATGGAGTGCAGAATACATGATGGTACTGTCTTCTCAAATTTACTTCGAAGAGTTATGCTTTCAGCATTCATGAAGATCCTGCTAATGAAAAGCGAATGAGTTGCTTATAATGAAGCTCTTCAGTGAAGGGATAGAGATTAGGAGTAAGGGCAGTTGGGGATAAAACTAGGATAAGGGTGGTAGGTATGTAGAGGACACTGGGTCTTCTCCAAGTTTCAGGCACTACAGGCTGATTGGATTTCCCAAGTTCTGTAGCAGGCCCTGTCCTGAAGTATTCTGAGGACATTTCATGGAAGGTTAAGGGTAGAATACTTTTTACCTGCCTTTTTAATTCTGTAGCTCTTCTATAACTGTTTGTACAACATTTATTTTCTAAACAGAACAAAAAAGTAAAATCCTTTATTTCTAAACATAATACTTTGGTGGGACTCTGTCTGGGAAGGTATCCATGTTGTGCTTGTATGATGCAGTCTGTTCAGATGTTTTTCTTAAACTGTCCTGATTTATAGCTGGGTTTATCAATGCAGGTATGTGAAGTACTGGCAAAGTACTTAAGCAAAGCAGGCTTAAACAGTTCTGCCCTTGTTCACTTATTACCCCTACCTTTTGCCAAACATGAGTGCTTTTGTGACAGTCTGTAAGTGAGATTACTGATATAAGCTGTTAAATTGTTTTTTCCAAAACCTCCAAAAAGGACGGTTATTGGTGTTTAAATCTGACTCAGGTAGTGTGGCTTACAGCACAGCTTCAAAACAATTATACTGGCACAGCTGATGGAATGGAAACAGGCAGCAGAGCACAGGAGACCTTCAGCCACTGTGGCTGCTGAATAAAATCCATTATGTAATTTCACCCAACTGATCGTGAATGACTTGAATTATTGTTCCAGAGGCATTGACGTTGTGAGAAACAAAATCAAAATGTTTGCCCAGCAAAAGGTCACACTTCCAAAAGGTCGGCATAAAATAATCATCCTTGATGAAGCAGACAGGTATGTTGTTTTTTTCTTGACCTTAGCTACTATGTGAAATCTTGTTTATCTATCCACTGTCTGCAGAGCTCCTGTCTTGGGCAGTATTAGATATTTCTATCAGGCTGTCAAAAATAATTTGGGAGGAAATAAATGTGTGTTGAACAGTGCTCCTATGAGATTCATTATATCAAGTAGAGATCATTGCTTCAAAGGAGATGCTGAATATTGGGGTGAAACGCTTTGGGATTTAGCTCGATGTGATCTTAGCATCTTTCAGTTTATTGGCTGTTTCTCTTTGAAAAGAATCTGGCTTACATAGACACTTAATTTCTCTGGATGAAAATGGGACATTCTCCTCCACCTGCGTATAAGTAATAGTATTCTTAGCAGTATTCTTCAGAATATTGATGATTTAATTTTGCATGTTAATTTTATGGAGGTCTCAGTGATTATCTGTGTTGTGGGGTGATTTGTTCATATGCCTAGCAAAAACTATGTAGCTTACCAAGACAGAATATGAAGTAATTTACAAAGCACTGTCTAATATCAGTAAACTCTGAAGCTTGTATAAAAATCGTTATTAGGCTGCAGCTGTAAGTCAGTGAAGGGTAAAGTCTGTCCTAACTCATTTTCTCCCTCAGCATGACAGATGGAGCACAGCAAGCATTGAGAAGAACAATGGAAATTTATTCCAAAACAACACGCTTCGCACTTGCATGCAACGCCTCTGACAAAATCATAGGTAAAGTGCTGTTAGTCCCTGGGTGTTTTAGTTAGATGTTCCCCATACTGCTGGGTAACTTCGAAAGCAGTTTTCAGAAATACCTTGAGCCCACTCGTTGCAAGAAGCCATAGTACTTCTGAAAACTCAAACCACCTGAACATCCAGCTAATAAAAGAAGAGCTTGTTTTTGTAGCCGATGAACCTTCTGAACATCTGTTTTTAATGGATAGTGCTATGCATGACTGCAGAAGCAGATTTCTTCAGGCTTAATCTCCATCAAGCTCTGCAATAGTTTATGATTTTTTGTGTATTGTTTACTGGATGTTGAACCCCTTTTGTTGTCCTGCTTTCTGAAACACAATCTTTAAGTTTGCCTGTAGGCTAACACATTGTAGAGCTTTAGATTGTTCTTGTTTAGCAGTTAAAATAGCATGATAAACATCTACATTCAGAAAACCAGGAGAACAAAAGAAATTGGGCTTGATATATGTACCACACCTGGGTTCAAGCGAAGGACTGAATTGTGTATGCTTAAGGAGATGCTATATTCTCTCTGGAGTTGACACGTTCTTTTTCTTCACAAGATGACAAATGAAGAGTTGGAAACAGATATTTTCTTCCAAGCTGAAAAGAAATGGTATTTTATTTTTAAGAAAAAAGGGAAATGCTAATTATGCCTCTCTGTCCTCAGAACCTATTCAATCTCGGTGCGCAGTGCTGCGTTACACCAAGCTGACGGATTCACAAATCCTTGCAAGGCTACTGAAAATTGTTGAGAAAGAGGACGTACCATATACAGATGACGGATTGGAAGCCATTATCTTCACAGCCCAAGGAGATATGAGACAGGTAAAAGAGGGAAGGCAGTGAAATAAAGCCTTCTGTTTAAAGCAAAAAACTTTGAATTGTGGCTCTGAAGGATTGATCTTTGGAGAAATAAAGCAAAGGAGATGTGATCTATGGCTCAAGAATAACTAAACTGCTTGGTTTTGCAAGGTTTTAAAGTGGATCTGCTCCTTAAAAGTGAATTGGTGGAAGTTGCATACTGAATTTGTGGGAGAAAAAGTCTGCATACATTTATAGTTTATTGTGTTACCTAATTGAAAACTGCATAGTTGGCATCATTTCCCAAAAAGAATGTTTCATCCTGAGGAGAGGAGCCAGAAGTGGAGCACTGCAGAAAAATAACTGAAGTCTTTGTTTTTCTTTTTGCAGGCATTAAACAACTTACAGTCCACATACTCTGGATTTGGCTTTATAAACAGTGAAAATGTCTTTAAGGTTAGTAGTACTGTAAAACAGTAAAGCTAGAAGTCTAACACTGTAACTATGTGAGACCTTCCTTCAGATATATATGACTTTGAAAGTGCTTTACCCTTTTGCAGACAGTACTATGTATGTAGCAGTTATGGTATCTGTCAGAAAAGTGTGCATGCCTTTTGAAAAGGCAGAGAGTGCTTGCGGTCCCTAACAGCAAGCACATCTGAGACTTTCTGACTTTCCAGCTCTCTCAAAGCACATGAATCGCACAACTGCTGGGAAATTTCACAGTGATAAGTTTTGAATCTATTACTTGAGTTTTCTCATGTGGTGCTATTGAATCCACCACGGCAGGATAGCTATGTTATCAGAAAAGTCATATTACTTAAAATGTAATTAATTTCGTTTGTATTGTAAGATGTGTCTGATTCAATATTTCAACTGTATAGAAGCTTGGTGAAAACACTTGGGGGTTTAATACAGGGTGTTCTAGTATTTTGAGGTATAGTATTTCTCTTTGATATAGGTATGTGACGAGCCTCATCCTCTGCTGGTGAAAGAAATGATACAACACTGCATAAATGCAAATATTGATGAAGCGTACAAGGTTGGTTTTCATGTGTTTTGTCTGTGCAGACACACCTTTTCTCTACAGAACGCCTGTTCTGAAGAATTCGGTGCGCATTGCTCTTTAGGAAAAGGGCAAAACCTTAGGAATTGATTAATTAAACCCTGTTTTTGCAGAGGTTTGTTCAGGTGAATAACCCTTCAAACAAAAAACAAGTAGTATTGAAATTACTTGCTAAACAGAATTGATGTTAAATTGCTGGATAAATAGTACATATAGTTCCATTAGTTGTATACAGCTGTCCCAAAAAGGAATATACTTGACTCACCTGATAAGTTTTGCAGATAAGTGCAGGATTATTCTTGCCTGCACAGATTCTTGCCCACCTGTGGAGACTTGGATACGCTCCAGAAGATGTGATTGGCAACATCTTCCGTGTATGCAAAACCTTTCAAATGGCAGAATATCTGAAACTGGAATTTATAAAGGTTAGTATTAACCTAGTTACTGGTGGGGTCTTTTTGGCCTTTTTAGAAAGAGGATGTGATCCTTAACATAGGGTCAAGCCTCAGAGTTTTCCATTTGAGATTTGCTGTATGTTAATGCAAAAAAAGTATTTCTTAACTTTTTATTACTGTTTTCTTTCCTACTCTGCCTCGTCAGTCTGTGAATAAGAATAATCACTTGAATTTTAAAGTCTAACCACCCATAGAAGTGCCAATGGTCACTTTAGGGATGAACTAGAATTATTAACAAATGTAATGTTTGCTGAACTTACTATTTACGTCAAAGCCTCTAATAACTCCTTGAGAACTTTCTTCAAGAGCATACTAGATTCTAATCCAATGGATAGTAAAATATTAAATGATATTAACAACCAGTTGACAAATGGTGAACTGGTATACTGGAATCACTCTTCAGATTTAAAGCCTGTTTTCAAATACAAGCACCTTGCTCCTTACAAAGACAATGGGGAAATACAGACTTCAATTACGAAAAAAAAAGGTGATCTAATCGGTCTACACGAGAATGTGACAGTCATGCCAAAAAATGATTTTCTTAAGTTTGTGTGACTCTGAAGATATTTTTTTTTAGCGGTAAGGGATATGTCCTATTTAGTGGAGTGTCATTTGTCATACCATATATAGACCGTGGGACAAAACAGAACATTTGACAACTACTTTCTCACCAGGAAATTGGCTACACACATATGAAGATAGCAGAAGGTGTGAACTCGCTTTTACAAATGGCTGGACTGCTGGCCAGGCTGTGTCAGAAGACTGCAGCCCCTGCAGCAAGTTAAATATCTGACTGAGGTGAAACCTCTGTTCCAGAAGGTGAAGGCTTGGCGTGCAAGGTCAGCAGCTGTGTGTGTGTCCTGAATTCAGCACCGTGGTTTTGCTAAATCCCAGAAAAATAATGAGGTTCTCTTGTAAAAATAACTTGTATTTTTTTATTTAGACCAATAAAGCTTTAAAATCTACTTTAACCCAAGAACTCTTACTTGTTTTGTAACTGACAGTGCAGAAAGGAGGATCAATAAGGTCTCTCTAGTACATTCAGCAAAAATGCTTATAATAATGATACCAAGACCTAACAGCAGGAGAGAGAAAATTTTAATCCATTTGTTAGTAATTACACGTCATGACTGATCAAGAGTTTTTAGTCTCACCAAGACAGAAAAGCGTTTGCACAGAAAGAGACATTAATGAAGTTACAATTGAGGCATGCTGAGCAGGTGCCATTTCTGGGTGCTGTTTGTGTGGAGTGGGTAAGGAAGATATTTTCACCAAACATGTACAGGAGAAATGTTGCATGTTTCTTGATGGTGCCAGCTATTTGTTTTGGATATTCCATGTATAATCTTTAAAAAATATACCAAGTTCTGGGATGCTCTGCATTTGCATTCTCTTCTCTGTTCTTGCTTGTCCAGGTTAGGTAATATCATTTTACTATAATTTCAGCATATCAAAAAGCTACAGCGTCATGGCTTCCTCTCCGCTTAGTTTTGGAAACCACCTTGCATGTGCAGAGGAGCAATAAAGTGTGAAATGCAGAGTGAAAACAAATATAAATTGAATTTGACCACCTCCGTATCAGGTGTCAGATTGTGTCTCTAAGCAGAGCTGCCTTAATATAATTATGTACGTTCTCCTTATAGCAGTCAAACAAAACATGGTGGAGGTACAAGTTACTGGTGCCTCCTCTTCACCCCACCCCTTCTGTTGAAGATACCACCCCAAGCATCCAGTTGCCCAAACCACGTTGTTTCCGTGCCAAATCGATCTTCACTGGCAGCATAAGTCAGCTTCAGTCTAAAGACTGGCGCTTGCACTGAAGCCATGGCTGGTTACGCCTTCCATTTCTCCGACTCAGCCACAAGGGTAATGAGTTTCAGCAGCAAGGGCTGGAAGCATAAATTGCGCCATCAAGACTTTCTGCAACTCCTCTGACAGAGCTTTAAGACAGCTCTTTTTTAATTCAAAGTGCAGGAAAGCGAGATAATAGACAACTAAAGCGCAGACACATTTGAGCTTGCTCCTGAATGGAATAAAGGAAACAGTTCTTAGAACAATGGAAGTACACTCATCTTTCACTAGATTTTAATCAAACTAAGGTAAGTAAGTTTGATTCCTAGTTAGTGAATTGTCACTGCTAGCACAAACACTGTTAACTATATGACTAATAATTTTATATTAAGGTACTTAAGCCACTGCGTCCTTTATAGACACATCACAACTTTTGTCCACAAAAGCTTTAATAAGGCACGTTATTTAAAAAGTAGACTGATTTTCCCTCGTCAGTACATTACAGCCTACTCTGCCTTCACTTTCTAGTTAAATATGTTCACTGCTGAACAGAGAAAAAAGAAGAGTTACAGTTCATAAAATAGCAAACGTCTTACTAGTGGGATTCGTAAGGCTGATCCTTACCCCAGTGGATGCACCTACCTGTGCATTGTGTGGTTTGCTCTGTTGTGTGGTTTGGTCAGTGAAAGAGTGAGAAACACGGAGGATCACAGGTCCTGTTCCTACCTGGTAAGTGGTTTTCTTCTTGAGTATGTTCAGTAGCTGCTTTTCAGCTCCAGTTTAGAGCTGATTCTCTTCTGAGCTAATCCTCTACAGCACTGGGGGGATTTAATCTTGCTCACCTTTCCTGAGAGGAGGAGAAGTATCAGTCCGAGAGGCCATCAACGCAGCCTGCTCTACCAAACTTGATAGCTCACCGTCTCTGAGTGCAGAGCTGCTGCTTTCCCGTAGCTAGGTAAGGCTCCCGAGCTCCACTTGCGCTAGCCGTACCGGCAGTGCCAAAACTACGTTTCTAATGTGTCTTCTAAATTGCAAACAGGAAGTGCATTGCTCACTTGGCTGCCTGCCTAATGTGAGGAAAAAGAGCTATATGTACCCGAGGGAGATGTCAATTCTCCTTGAATTATTGTCGGGCAACACAGGATCTGGCAATTTTGGCTTAGCACCAGAAATCCTTGCACACCTAAAAATGAGTGCTGTAAGGACAGTAAGTCAGCGAACACGATGTTCTCACCCACTGCAAAGAAAAAACCTTAAGTGTTTCAGAACAAGACTAAAAAAACGTTGATGAAATTTCCTGTAACAGTCCCTGGATATCTTCCAGCATAATGAGATCGCTGGCTGAAAAGTACTTCAGGAGCTTTACAAAGCTAAGGAAGGATTTACCCCTCTCTACAGTTGGCTGCTCTAGAGAGCTGAGGGAGGGCAATTTGCTCAGGCTCCCAGTAAGGCGAGGGAATTTACGCCAGCTACTGCTCTGCCTGCTTAGACTCCGCAACTTTCAGATTTTGGCAAAGAAGGAATCTTAGTTCAGGAAAATGTAATTGGTCTAATCCGCCCCCTTGCTTAGCAAGGAGAGCAGTAAATCTTGTATTTTAACGTTCTGGCTGCACACGCACCTAACAGCTAGAACTTTCTGGGAGTTCTTTAACTGAATCTATTGCTGCGTGCCAAGGATCTTTTACCGCTGATAATCATATCCTAAGCATTTAATGTCTCCCTCTGGTTACGAGATGAATCACGAGTAGGTGCAACGTCGCTGCACATCACTGAAAACGGAGCTCACCCTTTTCCTCCGGCAGAACTTGAAAAATCTATAGTCTGCAGCACCGTGAAAAGTGGGAGCTTCTCCAGGTTCCAAATTAGTCACCAGGACGAAATTCCGTGGCCCTGCGTGGGCCAGGTGCACTGTTTCAGTAGCAAAGGTGTCACCTTCTCATTTCCTTGCCTGTCTGTGAGCCTGTGCGGAGCCAGCGCAGGCTGTGGCTGTCGCCGTGTCCGCTCCAGGCGCACTGGGTTGCCAGCATTTTCCTCCTCTCTGTGGTCAGTGTCCCCCACTTGTGCAAACTTTTTGCAGGGCATTTGAACATCAGAAAACAAGAGGGTGTGAGCAGGAGCTGAACCGGGGGGGGGGACTGGGGTAAGCAGAGGCAGGCTGCTAGCTCGCTGCATGGGTAGGTCCCCGAAGCGCACCATTTTCTCTATTGGAAAAGTCCTGTGGGAGCAGGAATAAATGCATTTGTAGGAGCTCCAAGTAAATCTTCCAAGCCAAACACCAAACCACCTGCTAGTTCAGCTACACCAACAGCGGCCCCACGTGCTCTTAGCAAGTCTGCTAAAACTACAGCCGAGCCACCTGCAGCAGGAAGCACCCGACAGCCCCTTCTCCCACTCCAGGGCTCACTTGCCCTTAGCTCCACTTCTCTGCTCGTTCTTACCAGTCCTGGACGGTGGTGCCGTGGGCCACGTCCCTTCTTGAAGCACAGGCGTTTTCTGAACCATTTTTGAGGAATAAGGCTTTATGGAGCTACATTTTCTCCCAGTAGGATCCCGCGCACTATGCTGTGTCATTGCTACACGCGCTCCAGTCTCAGCCCGTCTCACTCCATCACAGAGACAACACGCATCGTAGAAAACCCTAATAAAACACCAGAATTTTTTTGGAGGTTTTTCAATTTTAATAAATAACGGCTATGACAGTGCCAAATCTGTGCACAAGGGCTGAAGAGACAAGGGTTATGTTTCAGGACTGCTGTTCCTATGGTAAATCTGAAAGACCGGTGCAATTTCTGAGACTGAGGGCAGTGGATCGGACCTTGTCAGTTGTTGCAGTGTCTTTGTATCGTTATAACACAGACAGCGAAACACAAGAACTGCCACAGACACAGGGAATTACAAGCTGTGAATAAGATGAGGGCTTAACCCTCTTTAGTCCTTAGCTTTTGTGAACAGTTTGGTGTCTCATTTAGCTCCAGAGAACCACTGCTGCTGTAAAAGCAACCTCTGCCTTGCCAGTTCCTCTCCTGTAGGATACAGCTTCTGCCGGAGAGCGTAGAAACTAAATCAGAACATAATTCCTGCGTTGGAATACCATCGCGCATGAGTCAGCCTGACAAATTAAGTAGTTGGCTGCATTACTGCTCAGCAATTTAAAGATTCATTTCATGCTTGACAGGAGAAAACACTGCACAGAGTAGCCGTCCTCCCTCCAGCAGACTTGCAGGGAAGCGAGACGGGATAAGGAGCTCGTGTCTTGCCCTTGGGAGCTGTTGAAGGGGTCGGCTGGGCTTTGCTGCCGGGCAGAGCACTTTGCCCAGTCGCATGCGTGCAGCCGGACTTCAAGCAGAGCATTTCCTCCTTTCAGCAGCACCTGTTCCGCATGATCTTGGGCATGACTGGGAGAAAAGATTTCACTGCGGGATCGAAGACTCC
Source organism: Chauna torquata (assembly GCA_013399475.1). NCBI lineage: Eukaryota > Metazoa > Chordata > Aves > Anseriformes > Anhimidae > Chauna > Chauna torquata. Next base: position 32,730 of record VXAL01005136.1, on the reverse strand, counting down.
ACTTTCCCTATGTACATGCTGGCTGGGTGTGCTCTTGCAGCTCGGCAAAGGGCTCCTTCAGACTCTACACAGAGTACTGGAAACAAGAGGGGAAAACCAGTGAGTCCACTGACTTTTAATCCCTTTTTCACCTCCTTAACTCTGCTGCCTGTTGCGTTCCCTTCCCAGGTGGAGAAGCAGACCTCCGAAGCACCATGAAACGCGCAGGTCTAGGCAGCAGCCCCAGAGCAGGGCAGGTTCCTGCCTCGGTGGCGGACCCGTGCTGGCCTTTCCTGGCTGGGCGTGGGGATTGTATAGCACTGCTCTGCCAGCAAAAGCTGTGACGAGGCGTCGTTATAATGGCAAAAAGCACAGTGGCAAGTTTAATTTACTTACAGAGCCACCAGAAGCTATTCACACATGCTGCCATGGTAGCGTTCTGCCAGGGCTTATGACTGGAGTTTTTCCCAGAAAAGCTGCATCACCGGGACCTCACAGGACAGCTCCCGCTCCCTCTTCTGGCTTCCCAGCCTCCCCTGTCACCTTCGGGGGTGTATTTGTGGTAGCCCTGGGGCTGCTTTGATCATTGTTCTCCACGAAATCGGGAGGGGTCATTACAGCAGCTGTGCTAAAACATTTCGGGCATCTCTCAGCCCTGTTTGTTCCTCTCCCACCTCCAAACAAGGCGGGCACTGTCCCCACTACGAACAACAAATGGAGCAGCCTGGCGTGCCCAGTGCTGTGTAGCCGTTATCAGAGCAAAACGCAGGGGGAGCATGCTGTAACTAATGCAGAGACATAATCCCTTCATCCCTGAAATTCCTCAGTGGAAGAGGAATAAATGCACGATTGCTTATAAAAGTCACCGTTACAGCCCTTTCATTTATTTCAGGGATAATCCGGCTTGCTTCCTTCCCTCTAGATGCTTAGCTAACATGGTGCCTGCCTATTCTATAAACACCTCTCAAAAAGGCCGATCAACAAGTTTCTCTGCAGCCCTATCTGAAACAGTCCATTTCTACAATATGATCTCCGTTCGCTCCAGCTCAAGCAGAAGGGAGATGCTGAGCACGTCCCTCGTGCCGGGGCTCCTGCACGCAGCTGGCGCGGCGTTAAACCACAACGCCTGGGTGCCGTCCCCATCCCGGCAGAGGCTGGGCCGCGGGGAGCCGCCGGTCCCCACGCCAGCTGTGCAGCAGACCCGGCTGTATTTGCTGCCGGTCAGACCATGTGCGTGCGCTGTCGGGACGCGTCGTGACACACGGCGAAGTCCTTGACCAAAAAGCAGAACCTGCCCTGGGTGCAGCACCCCTCCAGCAGTGTCTGTAAGAGCTAATGCTGCTGAGGACGGGCTGCTGAAGTTCGAAGCAAACGCTGCAACATGGAGAACAGCATGTCTGGGCTTTGGATGGTGATGGCAAACCTTAAATACTTTGCATGATTTCACAAAAATCCCATCTCGGGGTCTGCCCACCACTGGCACACACAGTTTGAGCCTGCAAGACACTGAGAGTGGAGCTGCCAGCACTCGGCACAGGGACGATCCCACCGGGTCTTGCAGGTGCTCAAAGAGCACAAACACGACGGGGAGTGATGCTGGTCCCAGTCCCTCTCCCAGCTGGGCTCCAGTCTGGAGCTGGGTGACCAGCACTGCACACTGAGCGGTATGTAGAGACTCCACAGACTCATACATGAGCACAGCGGTGGTTTGCGGTCGGGCTTTATTCCCCCCCCTGCCCCCGTCTCTCCCCTTTCCCTTTCCCAGCAACCTACATCCACTTCTCTGCCTTTTCGACCTCTGCTGATGGCTCAGCTGGTATTTACTGCGGACTCCCCACGAGGTCTCCAGGAGCCTGTCTGGGGCCATAAAGCAGACCCCGTCGCTGCGTTTGGTGTCTCTGGGGCTGGTTTTCTTCTGTACTTTACCATGCATCTACTGACGCTGTATCTTACCACCCGCTCACTCGGTGCTGTGAAGTCTTCCTGCAGCTCTCTGCGGACACTTTTACTTTTAACTGCCTCCAGGAACTCGCTATCAGCAATTACCAGGCTGCTGCTGAGAGCAGAGCAGGGTGTGCAGCATCAGCGGGGCAGCCAGGGCTCAAGGGGACCCCTCGCCGTGCTCTGCCGCCGCGCCAACCGGAGGGGTCTTGGGCTTCCTGCCTGCAGCACGTGGCCCGAGGCGGTTTTGGGTTCCTGCAGGTTCCCCAAGGAACAAACACAATCCCCCCTCCCCTAAATATATTTATCAGATGTTTGCTCTCGTTACCTTTGCTTTGACAGCAGGGCAGGGTCTGACGCAGGGTCTGTGTTAACGTAGTCCGGCTCCTCGTGCTGGCTGGCTGTGTACAGCGCTGCTAACGAGGATGGAAAGCACCGATTAATAATCAGGATAATCTGAAAACATACCCGCCACAAACACTGCCAGCACATTCAGCCTTCAACATTGACACATTTTTGTATCCGGGCTAAGAAACCTCATATCACACCCGCAGGGTTTCGAAGGGACTGCAAAATGGCCACAGAAAATTCGCCACCAGCAGCGAGCTGGGCTTAGCTTCAGTTTGGAGGGTGCATGAGCACGGTGACAGGAACCGGTTTGCTCAGGCAGCTTCCACTGCAGACGCAGAAAGCTCCTGGACACGCGAGTACACATCCAGCAGCGCCCAGGCCGGGCAGGCTACCCTGTGCTTCACAGGAAACCGCGGGTGAGACGGAGCCGCTGCTGAAAGGTTGGCCCCAGGACTGCTCCGCAGGAGAGCCCCCGGCTGGCCCGCTGAGCGCGCGTGCCGTGTCGGAGGGCAACGCAGCCAGGCTGCACGCGCACCGTGCGGCTTCACGATGCAGGAGGACACCAGACGTGCGCAGACTCCTCCACAGCATGCCGTGGTCGGGCTTAAGGCACGGCCGTGGTGGCCTTCCTAGCGCTAGGAACACCCGTCCCACCACAGCAACATCCAATTGCAAGCGTACGTAGCGATTCGCACGCCGCCTTAGATGTTTATCACGGATGAAAAACCATCTCGAGACGGGGGCAATGCCTGCGCTGCCCTGAGCGCGGTGTAGCACAGCAGGCATCCCACCCACGAGCTCCGTCCGCAAACAGCAAACAATCGTTGAGGTCATACCTTCTGCTTGCTGGAGTTTCCATACGTGAATCGCCGCGCTGTTCTCATAGTCTTCCGCATCATCTGTGAGTAAGAAGAGTTTGGACAGGACGATGCGGAACGGCAAGCGGGCTAAAATCGGGCCTTTGGGAACCCCCTCCCGGCCCACAGCCCCGCGGCGCGTTTCCAGCCGCCCCGCTGCGGGTCTGCTGCTGCTGCCCCATCCGTTTTCCAGTCCTGACCACGCGTCTGGTTCCTGTGGGCACGGGCGGGCTCAGCGCGGCCCCTGCGCTCCTGCCTCCCTCATCCCTCCGCGCAGGGCAGCAGGACCGTGCGGGCGCGAGCAGCGCAGCCAGCGCCGAAGGAAACCAAGCCGACTTCCTATTTCGATTGCAGTGCCCCAGGACAGAAGCCCGCAGCCCCTGTGGTCCGACGCCAGCCTCCGACACCAACTGAGCCGGGGGCTGAACCACGGTAAATCTCGGCACGAAGCACGACAGCACTGCACTTACCCAGCCTGGAACCGCAAGCGTCCCCAATGATGACGTTCTGGTAGGAATGAGAATCCTCCTCTTTGTCTGGCAGAGAGAAGAAAGAGGAAAAAAGGACGTAGGGAAGCACGAGCAATGTGGGAAGCCCCTGCCGGGCTCTGCTGTCAGCTGCCTGCAGGAGAGGGCTGTTTGCCACAACCGAACACGCAGTAGATGAAGAAGTGTTGGTCCTGGGGACAGCCTGTGCAGGTCAGCTCTCTGGATGTGCCTGTGGGCAGCTGAACCACGCAAGGGGGATTTTTTTGGAATAAGGTAATTTTTTTGTAAATAATTTTTTTTTCTTCCCCTCAATCTCTTTAAATAAAAAATAGGATTCATGCTTTGAAGTTCATTTCAGTTAACCATAGACTGATGCCCAAGTCAGCCCAGAGAAACGCTGAGTGCCCAGCGAGGCGAGGATGTTTCACAGATGCCATATTTGCCTTGAAAAGATGCCTTGAAATGGAGCGGTCCATTTCACCCCGCCTTCGCTCCCCAGCCCCACAACCCAAGCACACAAAACATCTGAAGTCCTCCGAGCATCTCCTGGACTTCGCTTGCTCCCGGCCGTTGGGTGACGATGCACAGATCTGGAGAAGGAAAGCGCCGTGGGCCCCCCCAGCCACAGGGCAGCCTGGCACGCCGGGCCGGCCGCGGAAGAGGGCACAGCGGTGCTCGCGCGGAGACCTTACCGCCGGGGGGGGTGAAGAACTTGGCGCGGCTGTAGTAATCCAGAGGGATGGGCTCCCTGCAAGAAGGAAAGCCTCCCTCAGCTGCGGCTGCCCCACGGCCCGCCGAGGAGCAGTGAGCGGCCGCACCGGCCAGCGGCCACTTACACGTAGGCAGCGTCCTCGAGCAGGCAGTCCTCTGCGAGCACAAAGGGCTTCCGTTAGCGCGCCGTACGCCACGTCAACTCGAACCGCCACCCCACGGCAGCTGAATTCCCCAAGCGCAGCCATTGCGGTTGGCCCCAGCGGGCAGCAAGCCCCGAGGCCCAGCGGGGCAGCACCGAGCGGGCCAGGAACCCCGAGCACACCAGGACAGACCCCACCGGGCGGTGGGGAGATCGGGAGCACGTCCCCCATTTTGGGAGAGCGGGGTGCAGCCCCACGCGGCTAGAACCCTCACAGGGCTGTACGGCTCCGGGAGGGAGCCAGGGGCTGCCGCGAGCATCTCGTCCCCTCCACTCGGCCATTAAGCAGATGGTGCAAAGCTTAAAAGCAACGAGCCGGAGCTGCAGCGCGTCGGCTTCCTGCGTGCCTGCCGGGGCCACCTCTTGTCACCCGGGCCATCGCGAGCCACCCCAAGCCCCCAAAGCTGCCAGTGCGGCACATACCTGTCAGGAAGTTCTGGTACCGGGGCTCAGCCCTGCTCTCTGGGACAAAGCACAGGGGACGTTACGGGGGCACGTGGGCCAGGGGACACCACGGGCAGGGGACACCCGGCACTGGCCACCCTCGCAGTGCACGGGCAGCACGGACACGGGGGGAACGGCTGGGGACAGATTTTAGGTTATCCATCCCCGTGGCTCTAACCAGGACTGGCGAGCTGTAGCAAACCAGCCTGGATTTTACAGGCGGATCCCATTCTTATCGAGTGTCCCTGTGTAGACACAAAACCGGCGGGAGCTCCCAGCTACGCAAACAAGAGGAGATTTGCAACATCCCCACGCGTGAATTTTGCGGCCGGTCTGTCCCCCCGCTGCGTGGGCGCGGAGCCCACCGAGCGTCCTGGCGGAGATGCTCACCCATGCCAACGGGACGGGAGACGCCGAGCTCCTCGTGGGCTTTCCTGAAAGAGAGGAAGCGCCGCGTGCTTCTGCAGGTGCCGCCGGGCTTCTGCTCTGCTTGTAGCTGGGGCTTGCAGGAAACGGGAGCTAAATCCTCAGCTCTGACCGAACTGCAGGAAAACCTCCATCCATGAAACCTCCCTGTCTGTTTGTAACAGGAAACACATCGAGCTACGGAGCTGCTGAGTTCGGGGTAAAACCCCAAGGCGGGGATGACCGCGCCTGGATAGCGCAGCAGCTATTGCTGCCCTGTTTCCTGGGGGGTTGGTGGTGGGCAGGAGGGGATTTCTCCTCTCAAACTGCTTGTAAGCGAAGAATAGCAGTTTCTCTTTCGTGATGTACCTGCTATGGACAGTCACAGCTCGTTTCCTTGGGTTCAACTTATATACTCCAAGTAAACTGCAGTTAGACTGAAGAAAATCCAGAAAAAGACTAAAACCACAACTGACCAGCAATAACCCAAGCACAGCCCGAGCCACCCCTACAAGGTGCAGAACCCAGTCCCAAAACCTCGACATTCTCCATGTGTTGGGTAAACTTCATCCTAGCCTGCCTCTACAGCTAGGTTATGCCTTGTTTTTTTTGATTTGTTTTGTTTTGTTTTTGTTTTTTTAACCTACCTTGTTATCGCCAAGTTTTGGGGTTCCTTAATCTGTTCTAGCCTTCGTGTTACAGCTAGCACCAAGAACAAAATGAGACGTTAATGATCATGGCAGCAGATACTTCAACGCGAGCACGGAGCTTCCAACACAGGGGATTCCCCAGCGCTGGCAAGCGTTCTTCTAACGCATCACGAAACAGCTTCCAAATCATTCCTCAAAAGCATGCCAACGCCAAAACGGGAAACAAGTAGAGAGAAACGCGTCTGTGCAGACAGCCGAGCTAGCGAACGCACCGGAGGAAGCCACAATCCTCAGCGCTGCCTTATTTCCCACTCTCCCCCCAACATGCTCAACCTGGGGGCCTTCCGCGCGCTCAGCACCCCTCTGCCCAGCCGCAGGATGCACCAACAGCCCGCGAGCTTCGGCTGGGCTGAAGCCAGGACTTGCTGGGGGCTCTGCGGGGCAGGGCAGGGCACGGCCCCAGCGGTGGGGACAGTGACGTTCGCTGCAGACCCCGCCAGCGGCTCGGTCAGGATAGAAATCAAAAGGTCAGCGTGCAACCGGCCCTGCCGCAGGAAGCAGCGAGAAGGCGACGATAAATGAGTCACTGCTGTCAGTCCGGGCTCACCCACGCTGCCGCTTCCACAGCGCGAGCGGGGGGCTTTCAAGGGCCCAAATTAACACGCCCTTGTGCTTCCACGGCATTGCTTTAGTGACTTGTTTTCAAAGGAAAGGTAGATTTTTGTGGGAGCTCTGAATTCACGTCTGCACAAGCATCTAAGGTGGCTTCGAACGTCTCAGTCCGGTATCATTTGGCTGCCCGGCTTTGAGGTCGTGTTTTATTTTTACACTTTCTTGCCCCGTGCCCGTGGGGCCCCCACACCCCTGCCAGGGTTGTACTCACTGGAGTGGGACCGAATCACCTCAAACCTCTGCTGGCTTCCGAGCCTGGAAAAAACAGAGGCACCTCGTCAGCTGAACTGTGGGGCACGCGGCGTGGAAAACAGACCCGGGGCTGCACACAGACCCGAGGCGGCCCCGAGGTTGGTCCTCCTCTCAGTCTCCCTTTGGGCCTCCTCTGCGTGGGTCTCCGCAGCAGAGATGTGTTTGAGGCCCGCGGGCAGAGCAGCCAACATCAGCCAAGGGAAGGACCCAGCGTGAGGAAGACGTCGTTTGGGACGGTCCCAGCCCCGACGCTCCGCGCACCAGGAGCGTCGCTTCCCCCCGCGGCGAGCTGGCGGCTCTGCTGTGACGGGGCCTCAAACCCCACTGCTCCACCGTGGCTGCCGTCCCTGCCCGCAACACCACGGGCCTGAAGCGCGACAACCGAATCCAGGTGCAAATCCCAACGAGCCAGGACGGCAGCATGAGCCCGCAGGGGGACGGAGCCGTCACTGGCTCGCGCATTGCGCCCCGAAGGAGGCAGAGCCCCGCTGCCGGGCAGTCTGGCCGGGGACCTCTGCAGAACCCCTTCGCACCACACTCGCTCCTTCATCAAAGCTTAAAAAAGTGGGTTTTTTTTTTTTTTTCCTCTCAATATCATTTAGCTGTGGTTTGTCTGTTAGTGAAGGAAATAAGGGGGTGTGCATGCGTATGGTGGTATTTCCTTCGCTGTTCGCGCTGCAGCTGCGGTGGCTGGCTCTGGCACGCGTCCCCGCCAGCGCCGGGCAGCACTGTGCTTGTGGAGCCGTGCAGCTCTCCCTGCCTCACACATGACGGGCAGGGCAGGGGACGTGCCCTTCCTATTTTTTCCAGACCTTTTCCCAGCGGGTTACTGACTCATGGGCCTCGTGGTCCCAGCTTCATTTCGGATTATTCCTTGTGATGGTGTTCCCCCTTTACTGGGGCGCACCGCCAGCGGCAGAGCTGGGATACAGATATATAGAACATACAAAATATATTTATAAATATAGTATAGCTAACTAATAATAAATATATATATATTATTTCATGCTAAGTCCAGATATCGGCTCTCGGTCACGAAGGAGCGCTGCCCGGCCGGCGGAGCCGGGTCCAGCCCTGGCCGGGTTCTCCCCAAGCAGTTTTGGGGAGAAGCGCGATGGCGAAAGGCAACTTACTGACTCCTCTGCTCGCTCTGCTTCTTTTCTCGCTTTGTGGCTGAAATAAAAGAAAAACGCTCTTACAAAAGTGTGACGCAGGCATTCAAGATCAGAAAGGGAAGGATCGCTAAGACGCATTCACGAAACCTTTGCGGGGACCCCAGCCCTGTGCCGCAGCCTCTCGAGCCACCAGCCCCCAGAAGGGAAGCACCCGCCCGGCGTAACCGGGGCCCCCACGCCGGCGGCAGCACCTTACCGGAGAGCTGGCACCTGACGCAGGCGCTGACGGCCGCCCCGAGCAGCATCAGCGCGGCGGCCGCCCACAGCAGCTCCAGCTGCGCCATGGCCCGGCCGCGTCCAGCCTGAAACACAGCGGCGAGAGCGACCCGTCAGCCCCCACCCCGCTTCAGGCAGGCTTCCTTCCCACGACGAATCCCCAGCACCGTTCGCTGCGCCGAGCTGGCTCGCGCACCAGCTCTTCCCCTCCTTTCCGCGCCCGACGACTCCACAAGTGGCAGCGAAAGTTTTTTCAATAATCAGCATGGTCTGGCTTCTATTTCTCCCTTTGAGACACAAAACCTACAAATACCACAGAACGCAGCCTGCTGGGACTGGGACTGACCCTTTAGCCCGTTCCTATTCCCCAGGGCCAGATTTTCTTTACTCACAGCTTTTTTTCCCTAAATCTTCTTCTCTAGCCCCTAGAGCTGGAGACACCACAACTCGCCCGAGGCCAGAGCCTCGCTGTGCTGCCGGGTGGGAAGTTTTATCATAGAATACCGTACTCTCCTGCTGCCTAACCCAAATCTCCCATACTACAGCTCAAGCCTGGATGGTGTTGTTCCAGCTGCTGTGGATATGGAAGGGGAAAAGAAAAAAAAAAAAAAAAATCAAAGAGAAAACAGCAGCTCGATTCTGCCCTGCTCAGCACCTTCTGCCTCCACTTGCGTAGAGGAATAAATAACATTTCTCTGCCCGAGTTGCTAGCCGCACAGACCCCCTGCTCACATGAAAGAAAACCCAAAGGCCTTCCCATGCAGCAGCCGCGCATCTCTCGGTGCCGCGCGGGTGCCCTCCGGTGCGTGCCAGCCCTGGTGCTGCAGCCGGGGATGCCGGTGGGAGGTTTGTGGTCTGGCAGTGGGAGTCCCAGTCCTGCACCAGCATCCTAATGGCCAGTGCATGGTGTGAGTTATTGTGCTGGTGGTGCTGCTGATTATTATTGATTATTATTATTATTTTTAAAGGAAAAAAAGTTTTTGAGGGGGTTTTGTTTTTTTTTTTTTTTTTTGGGGGGGGGGGGGGGGGTTTTTTTTTTTTTTTTTTGGGGGGGGGGGGGGGGGTTTTTTTTTTTTTTTTTTGAGTTAAGGCAAAGCTGAAAGAGCCCTGACAGCACTGACCTAGTTTGTGCCTTTCTAGGACAGGCCGCCGTCTCCCCTCTAGAGACGGTTTTCTTTCTATAGCAGGTCCGTAACATAGCAAAACCGGACACCTCCCGAATCCCTCACTCTCCAGGAGCTGTGACTGTTCGCAGGGGCTGCGGAACAGGGCTCCGCGCTTCTGCTCCCACTCAGCATCCCCGACAGCATCAATGCACGAGCAGGGCACCAGCCAGGAGGTTATTATTTGCTTTCAGCAAACACCCAAGTCAAGCAAAATCCATTCTGTTTGTTACAAAACCTCCTCTCGTAAGGCATGAAATATCTCGTTTTTGCTGTATTGAAGATACGGCATGAACATACGAGGCTTGCTGTCATTTCAGGGCATTCACTGGGGGTCCAATGACGCCACATTTTCTACAAGTACTTACTTAAGCACTTGGGTAAAGCAGCTTTAATTCCCAAAATAAAAACATCTTAACAAATAAAATAAACGTTAAAAAAAATATGGTCCAAATGTGAGCAGGACGTCTGGGGGCCCCAGCCAGGCGGGAAGCTCACACGGAGCGGGTACCGCTCCTCCCCTCTGCTGCCCAGCACCCTGGTGCCAAGGTAAGAAAATACACGTCTGTGCCGGAAAGGAGCTGATGGGAGAGGGTGACGAATGCGTTTGTGACAAGCAGAAGGCTGGAGGCACTTACTCACTGCTGGCGGGATATAAATAAAATATCTGGAAGGCTGAACGTGCTTTTCCCGCTCTCTGCCTTGGGTAGATGGGCCAGGAGAACAAATAGGCTCGAGCCAGTGCGGTCTGTGATGAGGTCTGGGCATAAGAGAAGGATGCAGAGAGTGAGCGGCTTGCTGACCAGGCTTGCTTTCAACAACCTAAATTCAAGCACGTAGAAAAAACCCTTTCTGAAGGGTTTCAGGTCTTCAGAAATTGAATTCAGAGAGTGTAGATACGGCCTGTTCTGCTTACGCACACATCCCTTCTCCTTTTGCATGTTTTTCTCCTTTTTCGGACTGGCAGAAGCTTCTCCGCGCAGGAAGAAGCCGGTGCCAGTCGCAGCGTGCACCTCCCGCAGCAAGCGATGCCCGTGACCCGCGGCCCCCGAGAGCAGCACCCAGAATAGATGAATGTGGGTGGGGTAAAGCAACGATCCCCGCAGCACACCCGTCTGAACGGGGCATCTCTTCTCGTGTCCTTGGCTGCCTCTAGCAAAGAAACAAGCTTTTTTTTTTTTTTTAAATGGGAAGAACAAAAGAACTTGCAAAAGGTCATCCAGCCCGCACACTAGGTCGTCCCACCCAGGCTGCTGTGGTGGAAGGTTTCTAGCCCTGCACGAAGGGTTTCCTTCATCCAGCAGCGAGGGTTACGGGATGGCCCCCAGGAACGGGGCCACCACAACCAGCCATGGGAAGGAGAGCCGGTCACAGCAGTGAAGGCAGAAAGGCCTCTGGTTTTTAAGTCTACTGAAGCAGAGAGTGAGCCCACACAGATATTCATCGTCAGTCTGGCCGGGATAGAAACACCGAAGTGAGAAAAGCTATTTAAATTTAAAAGACAACGCCAGTGTAAAAATGAGTGGGTACAAGCTGAATGTGTACGGTCTAGAAATAGAATCCCTGACTGCCAGAGGGATGGAGAGTCTGGGGCAGCTTTCCAGCAGCAGCAGAAGGGGCAAAACCTTACTTAAGTAGCCTTTAAGAGTACTTAAAACTTACTTAAACTTTTTGCCAAAAATGCAGAAGAGCAAGGAGTGTGTTGATGTGGCATTGGTGAAATCCCCCCCCGCATCAGATCATTTCTGATGAAGTCATTTTAGCTCTTCGCAGACATCAAGCCCACCCCACAAGTTTACACTGCAACATGAAGACTGAAATCGCTGGTTTAGCTCATGTACTAAACCTGTCTGTCAAAATGCCCCAAAAGGCAAATATAAACCAGTCTTCTCTCCCCTCCTGAAAGTTAGTTTCATTGTCTGCAATTTGCAATACATTAAGAAAATTGAGACTGATTGGATGAGTCACTGGCATGAACTATAAAGTAGAGAGTTTATTTAAAAACTCGCTGTATGAAATTTAGTGCATGGACTTGCTGAACAGATGCAATATTCAGCTTGACCCAGTGTCTCTAACATGTCTAAGAAAAGAAACACGGCTTTCTGTTTGTCTGCCTTGCACAGATTGTTGCAGAAAGTCCCATCCACTTAGAAACTGAATTCTCAGACCAAAGGAAGCTCCTGTGGTTGGAACCACTTCAATGACCAGCGCCCAGCCTTCAGACGAGCTCCTTCCAGAGCTCTGCACATCCCATTCCCTACTGGATTTCATGCCAGCATAAATTTTCTTGGGAAAACTGCTGTGTTTTAGATACAGTCTGTTTTTGTACAGCTATTCAAGCAGACCATGCTTTGTCTTATGCCAGGAGAGCAGGAGACACATCTCAGTAGAACACAGGACAAGAGGGACAACTGGAATTGGTAAATGAGCTCCCGCATAGATGAGCGCTTCGTAAAATGCTTTTAAAAACCTCAGCTGGAAAATACAGCACAGAACCCGAATCAGAGCATGCATACCAGCATGAGGATGTATTCCACGGAAATACCTTGTAATTGTCCCTGACTTCCCTTGTTCTGCGATGCATCGAAGCCACACAGCACCCTTCCCCACCGCTGCGGAGTCCGGGGGATGCAAGATTAGGAATTGAAGATATAGGCAACTCGTACGTATGCGAATAAGCACTCCTATGCAACAAGCACTCCTGTTTACTCCAGAGCAATGAACATGAGCTGTTATCACACGGGATTATCCCATAATGATCCCCAGTTTTCCTGGCGTGTCTACCTCACAGCCCATATTACGCTGAACGTAGATCACAAGAAAACTGATGCAAAGACAAGGCTCTGTTTTCTGTCTAGGATTAGTAATTCCAAACACATACACAGTAAAATAAACCCATTCGTAAAATGCCAGTGAGCCCTGAAACAGACGGAAAACCCAAAAAGCGTAGTGAAAGTCAGCTATTTCATGGGATTGGGCCTTGGGGGGGAAAACACACTGGGGCACAGCGGTCCCAGAAGCAGGAGCTGAAGGCAGGACCGCACACATCTGGGGTGAGGGCAGCTCAGCACAGCCTGCTCGTGCTTCAGGGACCCCGAAACGTCCAGAATCTTTCAGTAGAAGCAAATGCAGAAAGAATATAATTGAAAAAAGCCACACTGCCATCAGCAGATGGGGTCAGGAGATGTAAAAAACAACGTCGTAAAACAGGCAAACCGGATTGCATGGGACGGACTCTCACCTTGGGGGTCTAAACGCTGCTGGGAAGCTACATTTGGTAATTTTCGTACCTTGGAGCTCATCAGATGATGGTCATGAGCAGCGGCGGGGAGCAACATCCAGCATGGAGCTTTCCAGAAGGACTTTACAGGGATGACCTTAAACCCTCATTACAACGGTCACCGAGATCTCACCGAGGATCTGCATGCTCACCGAAGCCGGTGGGACAACCCGCCTGCCCCAGAGCCTTCACAAGACCCCCGCGCACCGTCCCGCCTCACCTGCAGCCTCAGCCGGTCGTCCCCATCCGTCCCACCTCCCCGCGCACCCCACGGCCGCAGCCACCAGCGCTGGAGCCGGTTCCTCCGAGGATCGTTAGCCAGCTTCTGGTTTCCTGTCACCATCTGAATCATTAACCCCAACATCCGCCGCCGGCCGTCGGTCAGCCCCTCTCCGGCTCGCGGGAGCCCCACGGGCGGTGCTCACACAAACTCGCCTCTCGCAGCAGCAGCTCCTCTTTATCTGCCACAGGGAGAGGAAGAGGCTCGGACGCAAGAACCATGCACGCTGCCGGAGCCCTCGAGTTCCACATTTGGCTGATGCCGCTAAAACGTTCAACGGCAGCAGTAACTTTCCTTTTAGCGAAGAGCCCTAGGATAGTTACCTTCGTGCTGAGCGTTACTTGTGCACACTGGAAGCAGCAGACGCTGCCTGAAAAAGCTTAGAACAGATGAAACACGTGGGAAGCCTTCTCGTTTTTTACAGAAAGGGTGACAGAGCCTCGGAAAGGCAGCAACGAGCCTGAGGTCACGGCTGCTAACGGCCGGACTGGGAGCCCAACCAAGGTCGGTTCCCGTCCAGCGCCGTAAGAACAAAACCACTTCTGCTTCAGCATTGGCAGCGCGCAGACGTCAGGCACAACTTCTCTGTACTCTTATACAAAACAAAACACAACAAAAAGCAACCCCAAACTTGTAGCTCATAATTTGCTTTTGCATTTGGAAAGAATAAGGAGGGTTTATGAGCAAGGGTTCATAGATAACTCTACTGGCTTAAAGCCCTGACACAACAGGAGACATGTATCCTGCTCTAAGAATAGGACGTGCACGCAGCAGCCCCGTGTATTTATAGCAATTGGAGCGCAACAGCCAGCCCAGCACACGTTTCACAACTGCAAACAAAACGACGTTTCGTGCTGCCTCTCACTAAGGCTCCACACACATACAATCATGCAAATCATTCAGCAGAGGGAAATTTTGCTGTATTTAAATTAGCTGGGGCACGCTCAAGGCGCTGCAACCGGTGAGCTGCATCCACCTCTCTCTCTCACCCGGAAGGTGACTCTTCTATCACAAAAATGACAAAATAATCATCGGTTTACAACATCCACAACTCTGGGATGGCAAACTTTGTTATCGAGCTTTCAGAGGAAATATTGCTCTGTCAAGATAGTTAACCGCTGTACATGCCTATGCAATAATATTCAGATTTTATCTATTCCAATTCTAACCAGAGGTGCAAAAATAATTGCATGCCCCATGCAGAAGGGTTCCCACATGATATCCAGGCGTGGAGGGCTGTCTCGAAATCAGCACGTGTCATCTGAACCGGAGACCAGAAGAGCAAGACCCAGCTTTGAATGGTTTGTATGGCTTAGGGCTGGCCTCTGCGCAAGGGATACCATGAGCTGCACTTCTGGCAGCTACTACAGCTGCTCCAAAATTGGCACTACTAGCAGAGCTCATCGCTGCGAAGTAGCTTATTAGGTGTTTTCTAGCAGCGTTTATCTATTTAAACACAACCTGATGACAGAAGCTGCTTACAGCAGAACCATTGCTCTGAACCTGCTGGAAACGGTTACAGTTCATCTTTTTCATATCAGAAGAAGTTTATTATTTCATTAGGAACAGCCAGTGCTAAAAAGGTACCATTTAGTTGCCTACCACTCTCTGATCCGTCCCACGGCTTCAGAGATGACTCACTGCCTCGGTACGGACGTTGCCACAGTTGGCAGGGGCTGCAGCAAAGGCACCTTGCGTTGGGCACTGATCGCCTCCTGGAACGACTGTGCAGCCCCTCCAGAGCAGGTAAAAGCTGCTGCCACGCCTGGAGAGCAGCACGGCTAGCGAGGACGACCGGCCGGGGTCACCCCGAGTACTTTACAGCAGTCCTCGGGCACAGCGATGCCCTTCAAAGACATCAGTCCTTTTGCGAGACTGATCGTGCCCATTTCTAGCTTGAATTACCATGTCCTTACTGCGGGAACACAGACGGCCACAGACGCCGTTTCCCATCCATCTTTGTATTTCTCACGAGAAGGGCTTGGCGCAGTGCTCCAGCATCGGAGCCCTCGCTCCACGCAGCTACCAACACAGCCGCAAGTTCTGCTCTTGAACACCACACTCCGCTCGTGGTATCAGGCTCCACGCTGTGCCTGTCCTCTCCCGTAATGCCCGCGCCACATCTACACTTGCTGCCAGGACCCATTTCTGGTCTGGTAAAAGGGCTGAGACGCAGGAGCACCGTGCTTTTATCTGCTGCAATGAATCGCGTGAAACGCCACACTACAATCCCATCTTCCGTCGTCCTTTTTCAAAGCTTACCTGTTTCAGCTCCTTTCTGTCCCCTGTGAGCAAACACATAACATTTACCTTCAGTCGGCTTTACCAACTAACCAAACCCTCTTTTTTTTTTTTTTTTCCTCCCCGTCCTTTTGATATATAGCTGATCAGCAGCATAAAGATCTCGTAGGGCCCAGAGAGGCCGTGGGAATGCAGTTGCTAGCCTCCCCAGCCTACCTGCTGAATGCCCTCAGGGCCAGCTGACATCCTCCCAGATAAAGGTGGCGTCTGATCACGGAGCAGCTGCATTTGCGTGAACTACTGACTAATGCTGATCAGAAGAACAATGATTAGAAAACGACGCATCATCTAAACCTGACCTTTCTGCAGAAATATGCCCTATGCTGAAAGTTTTGAGAAAAGCTTTACAATCTCCAACAGGATCTTTCTCCCAGAGCTCGCACATTTTGTGAGTAAAGAGCCACCGACGTTGTGAGAGACCAGCACTGAAACCAAATCCCCCTTGCAGGAGTAAGCTTTGGGACCACAATAAGCACGCGTCTCACCCTGACCACTTGTTACTTGAGTTTTGCCAAAGTTTCATGGCAGCTTTAACGAAAGTCCTGTCTTGGAGGAAATTTTCTGACTTGCTAAAGTAGTGCACACGTTTTTGTAAAGGCCAAGAAACGGCTTTCCTCTAAGCTATAGTTGTATGAGCATTTCCCCAGCTAAAGGGGAAGCGCTGCCTCCCACCCTGCCCCAGCTGCACGCCCCACTGCAAATCTGACCTCACTGGGCTGAAACTGAAAGCAGCTCCGTTACAGCCGAGATACATGCTGCTACCACCCAGCGGAAAGAAAGCTCACAGCTAGGATTTCCAGGTGCTTTACCCAAATTTGGCCGAGTAAGATTTGCAGAGGCTAATCCTCTACATCCCTATGGTGCTTTAAAACTTCTTCCCATTCTTATCCTGCTTAGTTCATACTTATAGACAACGCAATTCTTATATTTGAACACAAAAACCTAGAAGGTTTGAATGCTTTTATTTGATTTTTTGTACAGCAATATAAATTTTACAGATTCATTACAGTACAGATTTTGCAGGGGTTTATAGAGGTACTTAGTGATTTTTTTTGGTTTATTTAAAAGAAAGAGGCAAATCTTGGGAGCATGGTGACATGAACAAAACAATCTCATAGTAGGAAGCAGATCCCTGCCGTGCTGAACACTGACCTGGCCGAAACCTACTGGGCAGAAAGGTGGCAACCAGCAGTGTTCCCAGCAACACCACCAGACCTGGCATACTCTAAGAGCTTTACACAAGAATTCGTGAGCTTACAGGTAAGCGGGTTGCTTCTGTAACAGCGCTGAAGATCCTTAAAGCCCTTGGACACACTTTTCTGCAAAAGGGACAGAAACGAGGGAAGCCAATGCTAAAATTAGCCTGCCACTGGGCAGGCAATGTCACGTAACAGAGTCATTTCAGCTATGGAAAAGGAAACCGTAAAACGCTTTAGATCTAGTAACCCGAACAGCTAGAGCAACATGAGGAACATGATCTTAGACCTAGTAACAGCGACACTGTATGCATACCGTGACACCGCATGTGCAGCCGGAACCTGATCTCCCGTTTCTTGCATCCGTCTGAGTTTTGTGTTTAAGTGAGCAGGCACCGGGAGGAACCAGCAGAGCTGCCGCGCTATCCCTGATGTGCAGAAAAGGTGCGAGCTGTACGCGCACAGCTTTGGCAGTACATTTCTCCAGTTAGCCCGGAACATGCAACACCATCAGGACATTGCTATTACTAATGTGCATCAGGCTTGACGGTCAAGTCTCTGGCACCGAAGGATTCGTTTCAGAAAACGGAGTCAAAGAATATGATTACACCATTTTAAATGCCTCTGATGGGTTTGCGTTAATAGCACTATAATGAGAGGTATCACAAATAACAGAACAAACTGCGGAATATATAAATGTAAAACATATGTACCAACTAAAAGATGGCCCTCTGCTGTTTCAAATATACTCGATTCCTTAAAATCCTGTAGTGGAATAAGTGGCATAGAAGAGGAGGGATTCAGCTACCAGATTAGAATATTCTAATCAGCTGGAAATCAAATTTCTCTTCAGCCACAGAAACTCTCCTTTCCACAAATTTAAGACAAGTATCACCTACAAAACTGAATCCCAAAAACGCAGTCCAGAGAAAACACCACCGAGGTAACTGATTCTGAGCTAGAATATGCCAGGATATATACTAGCAGCCTCACTCCTTCCGAGCCTTGGGGCTCATCCGGTAGCGAAACACAGAAACCATCAGAATGTAAAACATCAACTTAACACAATTTTAAGGATGCTCAGAGTTAACAGCTTACTGACTGTGCTCTTGCTGAAGCCAGTCTGAATAACCACGAGACGTACTTCCACAGACAGAGAAGCAATGAGGTCAGTTTAGAAAACCAGTCATCTATGTCCGGCTTCAAACTGCACTGCTTGGAGCAAACTTGACACAAGCCTTTGTCCAAAGATGCACACTAGGCGAATGGGGAGATTCCTGGAAAAGTCACTCTGACGAGCTTTGCTGAAAGCAGTCAGTGGGACAAGGGCGGCTGTGAAAGTTACTACACTTGAATGCTCTGATGAAGGGGTCACGCATGCATTTCAATCTTTACCAGCTTATTAAATCTTTTCTACAAAAGGGAGGTGTTGTAATAGGATTTGCTCCAAAATTCTCAAGACCTTATCTTTTCTGAAGACAAGTCAGCAGCTGGTACCGCAGGTAGCAAATGCTCTTACGAGACAATGTGCAAAAGTCAGTATTGAAACTACAATGGAATTCATAAGACAAGTTGTAAAATACAAGCATCACCTAAAACTGCCCTGGGACAGTGACTCTTGGCCATGATCACTCTCCATCACAGTCAGCTCTGGCACACCTAACAGAACTTCAGACGTAACACAGTCAACGCTGGAAACTCTTCAGTTGTCCCAGTGTATCTCGGTAGTAAGCTATCTTGTCGCTGCTTCAGAGTAAGCCACCCTCAAGGGCGCAACTTTAACTGGTCTCCGTCACCAGCCCACCACTGGAATAGCTGAACACTCCCTCGCTTGCTTCTTCAGCCATCAGAACAGCATTCACGACCACAACACGGTGCCCACGCGGATGCTGTTGGAGAGCAGGGGTTAGCTCTCTGAGGACTGCTCCTGGGCCTGGGAGCTTTTTTATTTTTTTTGGTGGCCGACAGCACAGCTTTGCTCCTGCACATGCTCCCACAGCACTTCCAGTCACCGCACCGACCTTCCTGACCTGCAACCCAACTGGAGGAACGCAGCAAAGCTATGCCTTAACTTAATTTCAGTACCAAAAACTGTCTACTACACTCCTGACTATAGTTTAGTTTATTTTAAGGTTCAAGCTTGAAGAAAACTCTGCACGGCTGCTACAGATAACTTGGTGAGAATACGAATAGCCACAATTAGCCATTTGTTACTGCTGCTGGTAACCTCCCTGGTCCAGGCTTTGCCATGCCAGGTTTAGCCTTAAGCTGCAGGTAAAATTAAGCATTGCAGCTCAAACTTAAGCTGCTTTTTGCTGGGGGGTATCTTGCTTCCTCCTACAAAACTTGAAGGACACAACCATATGAAAGTTAAACAGTTTTGTCAGCTGTTGACACAAGCTAGTTCGATATGCTTCTCTATAGGAAAATGTTAATTACATTTTTGAAAGGGAAAAAGAAGAGTCTGATCCCAAGCCATGTGGGAAACATGAGGCAGAACAGTCCAAAGCAGCCCGGCAAACATATGCATCTGAACTATGAAAAAAGGCAAAACTTATTTTGGGATTAGGCTGCTTTCACCAGTGGGAAACCCTTCACTCAAAGGTTAGTAGGCACAGAAATATACTTATTTGAATGTGATGAGCCATTTTCTCTCTCTCACAAATCAGTGTTACTATTTGCCATGCACAGTGATGAAATTATCACCTCCATCACTAGGTTTGAAAGACCAGCCATGAGCAAGCCCTGCGGAAGCACCTAAAGGACACCATCTCCAGCCAGCTAGCCCTGCTCCTGCACCTCACATTACGCATGTAGGACGGTCAGGTGCTGGTACAGTCTGCCTCAGTAAGTCACTCCAGAGAAGGATTTGGATTCTCTGCTCAAGCTGTCGTGAGCACATTTGAGGCTAGAGAGCAGACTGAATAGCAGGAAGACAGGAACACTTCCCACTCTTTCATGCTATGGAAAGCAGTAAAACCAGCAGGAAGGTCAAAGCTCATTTCCTCAATAAAAACCACGGCTCTTTTAACTTACCCTGCAGTATGCATTTACTTCAAAGACAGGGCAACAACATCATTAAAGTCTAGTAGGAAACAAGTCAGCCAAAGAAGCTGGGAGAAACTGGTCACTACGAAAGTGGGAAGGACAGGCATTTTGCCCTTTACCGGACATGGCACTGTGTTCATAGGGTGGCAGAACCCAGCTTCTGGGAAGCATCACCAAGAGCTCTACGAAGTACAAGCCACAGTACTTCCAAATTCTGCCTGGCAGCCTTTGCAATATAGCTGAAGTTATACTGAAGCCACAGGACAAAACTTGGGCTTGTCTCCACGTCCACACAATTTTTACTTCACTGTCTCCGACACGCTGCCAGCACTTGCCTAGATTACATTCTTCCGCTTTTCTTCCCCCCCCTCCCCCTTTACTTCCAAATTAATGCAATGCTGGAGAACTTTGTGGGGGCGGGGGGGGACACAAGCCATAGCAGACTCAAATAAAGACCAATGTTAAATATTACTTAATGTTTTCTTTTATTTAAAAGATCATTCACAAAATACCATATCCATAAATTTATTTTGTTATGAAGCAGAATGTGTTAAGTGTTTGGAATTCTTTTCTTTTTTTCCTTTTTCTTTTTTCTTTTTTTTCCTTTTTACATTTAAAAGTCAACTGTCTTGACTAGAGGTGAGTTTTTATATGGGAATTTGTTCTTAAAATCTTTTCCACATTGAAGATGTAAATAGGTCAATTATCTGTTTGGAATACAACCACACAAATGCATGTCTGTCTTAAATTAATTATTAGTGTTAGACAAATGGTTCTTATCTCAAAAGCAGATTAAGTGACAGGCAGAAGGAAGGAAAGAGTAGTTCTGTAAATTGCTGGGACTCTGAATTACAAAGGTAACTTTAGAGAAGAAGTTCACTACTAGCAGTGATGCTGGCAGTGAAGCAGCCATGCTTCCAACCTCTTCTCACAAGTACTCTGCTGAGCTGGCTGTTTTATCTGAAAGCTGTCAGCACTAGTGTTAGGGGCCCAAGTTTCTCATGCGTATCTACACTTCAGTGTTATAGATCCAGGTTTTGTTTTTAAACACTAATGTGTTCTCTCCCTTAGCTCCAGCCTCCCCCTCCCCTCCCTCCTCCCACACAGAACACTCCCAACACTGGCAAGAAACACTTCAAGTTCAGAGAGATGCAGCAATTAGAGATGCTTTTCACCCAAACTTCTACATGAAGAGAATCTATAGCATGATGATTTCTAACCTGCCCATTTTCATGGCATTCTGAAAGCAGAGGTCTTAAAACTGTACACCACTGGGCAAAGAAATACAGGGGATAATGACAATTACATACTGCATGGCAAAGTATATACTCCTTAAAGAAAAATAAAAAAGTCAATTTTATTTGTAGAAACGTCATTTAAAAATTTACCAAACACGTAAAACCCAAAGAAATGTAAGCAGAAAGAGCCAGTGAGCAGCTGTGCTCAAACAGGCACATTTTTGCAGCACTAACCTTGAGCTCAGAAGTATAGTATCATACCATCTTGAATTCTATAACAGACAGTCACCAGCAACAGTCTGCTGGCAGATGCCTTATCCATACTGCTTCCACCTATTCACCAGGCTTGTCAGCCAACTTAATTTGCATCCATTAAATTGGTACTTCCTGGTACCCTGTGTGAAAGGGCAGTTACCCCCTTAGCTTTGTAAGGAGCTCTGCTGTATACAATAACTCATCAATTGTCCTAAATGGTATTTCACTACATGGTTAGAAGTGTAAATTACTTTGCTCAACTCATCTGGACTCTCCAGTTTTCCTCTTCAGAGCCACAGCAATACAGAACAAGACATGCAGGTCAGAAGAGGAGCACTGAGGAAGTAAAAGGAAACAATACAGGGTAATAACTAAGTCTAACCTGTGCTTCTAAAGTAAAAGAAACCCAGAAAGGAGGAAATGAAGCAGCATCTTTGTCCAGAGACCTCCACACCTGTGGAAGCAGCTACACTGCCTTATCTACTGGCAACTGTGCTGCTTGGAAGGAAACAGAAGAGGAAACTCAGCACAAAGCAGGCACTAGATACAGCAAAGCCAAGAACGTACTAAAAACCACTTGTTAACAGCTGACATGCATTCACAAGCTCTGTGTTTTCGGTTTCAAAGAGGACAAATGCCAGATGGCAGGAATGGTAAACTGCAGGGTTGACATTCCAGCAGAGCTAGTCACTCTGTACTGTCTTGCTTTTTCTCCCGCCTCCCCATTCCCTCTCAACCCCAAGCTCAGTCGTGTTCTTTTACTACTTCCTCTCGGGGCTTGGCTCCACCAAAGATAGCAGAGTTTGGGTTGGCTACTTGATTGAGGGGAGTAGCAACTGTTCGAGGTTTGAGCTGAAGTCGGGGTCGCTGTGCTCTTTCCTCTGAAAGAAAAAACAGTAAGGTTCTTAGGATTTCACTGTCAAGGGTAGCAGCTTTAACCTGATGAAGAACGCCATTCATGAAGGAAGACTGAATTACAGAAGAGTTTACCTTCTGTTGGCTCTCTGAAGTCCATGGAAGATCCACGAAGGGGAGGCCCATCTCGGAAACGACCAGTGCCACCGCTTCCCATTGAGGCACCTGGTGGTCGCCGGTCTCCAGGGCGAGTTCCTCTACCCCGGCCTCCCAAGAAGTCATCATCTTTGAATCCTGAAGAAGGAAGATGGTGAATTTAAAGAGCACATTTTGCAATGCTTTTTATCTAGATTTTCGTCTGGATGACTGGAAAACCTTGCAAGTCACTGCTGTCAGTCCAAGATGATGCACTGAGAGCCTTTGTCTGTAGACAGATTGCTTCACAGATCTCTAATACGTTCTGGAAGAGTCACACAGATTGCATTTGAAACCAAGTATACTATGCCAAGTTCAGAACCTGCTCTAGCCACCTAAAGGCTTATTTCATTCTCAGTCTTTGAGAGCAGGTCACTAAGCAATGTTAAAATATGAGCGTCAGCTGCAAATTCAGATTGTTAACACCATAAGCTGAATTCAGAGACAACACTAGAGGTACCCTGAGTACTGCTGCAGCCAGATGATCACACTGGTCACAGCCTTAGCATGAAACCTGCAGAGGCAGAGCAAATGGGAAAAGAGCTAGGGAGTAGTGAAACGGTCCTTAAAAAAAGCCCTTGAAAAACAGAGCAAAACCCCAAGGCTTTTCAATTGTACTACAAACTGACCAGGGGTTTACTTGACTAATGAAAGAGCTAGGAAAAAAAAAATCAGACTTTAAACATGAAACTAACTACATTTCTTCAGTGTGTGCATTAGAAGCCACCAAGAACTACCTGTCACTGACTGATCTCCATTCTGTACCAATGACTGACATATCCCTCCATGCCTCCATCTGTATTCAATGGGAGGAGGAGATTTCAGGCTAACAGCATACCTAAGTGGAATACAATAAGTTTTTTTTTTTTAGAAGTTGCCTGGAAGAGAAAGTTGTTTTGCTCCTGAGATTTTCCTTTCCAATTTAGTATTTGGCAGAGTTGCAGAACTGTCCTTTACTTCAGTGCCAAACAGCAATCTTTAAAGACTTGATCCAGTGCAAGGCAACCTGAGAAGAAAAGCTTCTGTAGCAGCTAAGACTTAAATGCTAAACTTTTGGCGCACAAATCACTCATCCAGTATCTAACCAGGTGAAACATATTTGTACTTGAAGAAGCTGCCAGAAAAGGTATACGGCTATGACACCAGAATGCTTAGCTACGAAGGCAGGTTAAGCACAGCACCGTAGCAAGCTTCCTCGCTCCAGCACCACGCTTCAGTTCCATGCTAGCGGCAATGGTATGCTGTCACCGCTCCTTCTACTTTGTCCATTCCACTCACGCAGAGACCAGACATTGCGCAGCTGCACTTGCCAACATCTCCCCATCAGAAAATGGACCAAACCCACAATTTCAGAGGACAAAAGCAATTGTGTTAACATCACCCTGGATACTAATAACTAGAAACTTAACTGGAAGTCAAAAATAAACACAGTGGTTCCATCACTACCTTCTACTCGGCAAGTTCAGTCATTTGCTGCAACTTGCGTTACTGTAACAGACCTAATTTTAAGAACATTTTGCATTTAAAAGTGGTTTGGAGCTTTGGAACTCTACTGTATCTTTGGAGATGTCAGTTGCTTTTGGAATACACATGCCATTACCTCTTCTTAAGAAAAGAGGTGAAAGCCTCTGCTTTGAAAGAATACAGCACCAATACCAGTTTTTCCACATGATCTGTCTGTTTCTGCTACTATTCAAAAATGTACTTGGACTCATGTTTGAGAAATGCAGTGCCTAAAACCTAGACACCATAGGCTACATTCAAACTAGTATTGCCATTTAAGATCATTTCATAAAACTTAAAATTAAAACCATTTCCTCTGTTATAAAAGAACTGAAGTTTCCCCCTGAAGAATCCCACTGCAGCCATAGGATGTCCAAAGTTGCACACAGTAGATTGAGTCAAAACAGAAATGGGGACAAATGTAGCTGACATGAAAATGAGAACATTTGTGCCTTTTAGGCTGCCTATCTGTATAAGTGTTAATACTGATACCAGAACTGAAGTCATCTCTGGAATCCCATCCACCTCCTCTGGATTCTCGGGAACCTCCTCCCATTCCTAGGAAAAAAGCCACAATTGTGTTCAGGTCTAAAGCTGTGGGAAAAACTGATCAAGGGGACACCAAACCAAAGTCTAGTCCTTCAATATCCAAAGTCATGCTGCTGGAAAATCCCTTCATTTCAGTACTACCAAATTCCATTGGATAGGAACAAAAGATCAGTTTATGTCAACCAAGAATAAGTGGTCAGAAAAGCTTCTCTAATACAGAGTGGATGAAAAACTTTGGTCGATCTACTTCAATTAAGTTTTGTACCTACAGAAAAGCCTATTCTTACACTGGAACACGAGATATTCCAAAATAAGTATTCGTACACTTGTGATTATTTAGCTTACTCACTTTCTTATATCATAATAAAATAGTAGCAGATCAGACTGTTGGGCTTATGATTGTCCTCTGCAAGAAGCTGTACATTGCTAGGGGTATTGGTCTCACTTCCTGCGTTAGGAGTGACAACACATTCAGCTTTTGGACACAAAGCACATCTACTCCAGGCATTTCAGGAGCGGCAGCAACTACGTTAGAGAGATACATACATATTTTCCTTCCTGTATAGTCTTCATGGTTAGTTGCATGCCTTGCATGCATTAATTAGCACTAGAAGTCGTAACTACAACTGCCATATTTAAGAAGCTCTTTAGGAAAATGGAAGTCACCTCTGTCATCAGGTCCGCCACCTTTTCTGAAGCCAAAGCCACCTTTATCCTGTTTTCTGCCTTCTGCTATGTCCACTCGGAGTGATCGGTCACCCAAAAGCTGTCAAAGAGGAGAATCTCTTCAGAATGTGCCAGACGGGCTGCCAAGAAGCTTGAGACTTGCGCTTATCTTTCTATTTCATGAATTAATAGGAAATATACTTACTGCACCATCATATGTAAGAGCTTCCTTGAGTGACTCCACCTCATCAAACTCTACGTAACAAAATCCTGTAAGAAGAACCTCAGAAATTAATACCAGCACTTTAGAAAGCATTTGTAAGAAGCTTCTCTTCCTGTATATCTAATAGTCTCCCTTCTCTTTCAACCATGTGCTAGGATAAGTACAAGATGTACGCCACTCAGAAACCAAATATCATTAAAGATGAACGCATTTACCTATGCTTATTAACAGTTGGGACAGATCCTGCAATAGAATTCTGCACAGACACTATGCAAATGCTAAGAGCCTGATTAATTTCCTTTACAACATGTTCTCATTACAGATTAAATTTCATCTATGCCTTAGACAGTTATTTAACTGAATACTGACATTTGTTACCAGCATCTTTAAACAAGAAGCTGAGGTACCTGCTTGGCCAGCAGTCTGACTTTGTCACCACATCATGTAGTGAATTTGCTATTCCTTTTCTGAAACTCCCCATAACCTGCATTAAGCCTTTCTCCCCTAAAAAAGTAACTTACAAATATACTCCCCTTCCATCAGCCATTTCCAATAGAAGTGATTTACATGCTCTAATGCAATTGCATGAATGGCTTATTTAACTGCTTTTCCTTCCTATCTACTAAAAAGACAAAGGTGAAGCAATGGGAGTCTGAGCTAAAGATTGCGTACGTACTCAAAACTTAAGACGATCAGTCTTAAGTGGGTCAGACACTTCAGCTTTGTTACAATTCATAAGAGACAAGCAAGGCTCGAGAGTCTTTTATGGTAGGGCAAATACCGACTTGTCACTCAGATTAGACTATCTTACAATGTAAGTAACAGTGACACGTGTCTCAAATGACACCTTTATTTGTTGGTGAAAGACCTCACATAAACCAACACGGAAGAACAAACATATCAACAAACTAACTGTGTTTTAGAGCAGAGACTGAAAATCCCCATTACAATAATTTTGGAAGCAGATAATTTTCTCTTACCAGTTAGCAACCTACAACTAAAACAACTCTGAACACTCACCTTTAAATTTGTCTGTTTCCTTGTCTCTGACTAGTCGTACACTCCTTACACTGAGATCCTTGAAGATGGCATCTATGTCTCCTTGAACGGTGTTGAAGGGTAGATTCCCCACATATGCTGTGAAGGGGGGTTCTGTTGGCAGCTCTTTCTGTTTGCGGGAACCAAGGCCACCACCACGAGACCTGTTGAAAAAGCACAGTTCATTTGTGGAACTTGACTCCCAGTACAGCCAGTAATACAGTATATGGCACTGCTCGGGTGCTGTTTGACTTCTTGGAAGTGGATTTTCCCCCAACTTCGGTCAGTTCCCACAACTTCTGTTAGCATCCCTTCACCTGCATCTGTCACCTCCACTATTGGCCAACTCCTTTCTAGTGTTACCTGATCAGTTCTTCAGTAGGAAAAGAAATGAACAATATCTTTAACTATATTACAGGCGAAGTCAATACTGAAGTAATGAACAAACTTCTTCCTTGTATCAAAAGCCACTAAGAAAATAGCAACATAAGGTTATCCTCACTGTTCCCTACTCAAAACAACACATCCCAGACTTAATTTCAAGAATTTATAGCAGTAAGGAAATACTTGCATGACACAGGCATATCCTGAAGTTTATGTGGAACCAATGCTTTTAACTAAATAGTATATCATCAACATCAACTCCACAATCACCGGAATGATTTCAGAATCATTTAGCTTAACAGAGAGATCTCCTAACTCTGAAAAGTTATGGCTTTAGCCAGCTGTCAGATATCTCAAGGGTACCTGGACTGGAATACTTTGAATTGAACACATACTAAACAGCTTAGTTGAGCAAGACATTCTAAAGGCAGAAAAAACAATTTAAGTGATACTTGGATGTTTAGTTCTTCCTTTGTGGCTCATAACAGACAGGAAAACTAGGCTGCCTCATCCTATCCTTTCTCCCAATCTCAGCTAAGGCTATCACCATTGGTTGCTAGAAAATTACCACCTAAGTTCTTCTCTGTATTAATACAACACATCTGCATGTTGGTTTCCAACAGAGCCTAAGCTTCTAAAGCTAACTTTGTTCTGCATTGCAGAGAGCAAAACTTGTACTGTGGACACAAGGCCCTTAACTTATAGCTCCTGGACTTCTTGACTACAGGATGCCGCTGTCACTGGTTCAATACTGGTTGCCCTACCTAAGCAACTTTTGACTTATCTGAGATGCCTACCCACAGCTCTGCCCATCTTCTTTAATGCCTTGCTTTTACTGGATTTTGCTTATGCCTGCTCCCTTTCCAAGAGGTTCACTGCATGTTTAAAAGCACAGTTGAACACAAAGTGTACCAAACCAGGATTTCCTAGTGTGACATTGACTAATTAGATTTCTGCAGAAGTTCAAATAATTTTATTATATTATTCTGGCTGGTTGCATGCAGCCAGAAAATCCATACAGCAAGCAATGTACTTGCCCACCTTTTTTTTTTTTTCTTCATTCCAGAATAAATATTTTATCACAAACGAATGACATAACGCAGAAATCTTGGATAAGATTCCTTAACTCACTTGTGCCTATTCATGGTAACAGTGCAGGAGCTGTCACCAACAGTACCAGCATGTTGCTGCACATACTTGAATCTCTACCTACATATCTTTAATTAGTGCCCACCCAGGTTGATATTTTAGCATTTTTGACAATATTCCATATCTGCCTTAGTCTCATTAACAAGCCAAAGCCAAAAACATACTCAAGAACTGAAGCTGCTATAGCTGGGTGCTATGTATGTATAGCAGAATTAACTTCAGTCGCATGACTAAATTTTAAGAAAGAACTCCAAGAAAGCCCAGCAGCTCTTCTAAGGAATTCTGTAACATGTAAAATTGGTTCCATGTCTTCATCCTTAGTTCTCATTGTTGGTTTACAAACAGCTATTAAAATACCACATATTTAATTTACAGCCAAAAATCTTAATTTTTATCTCCTATAGTAACATCAAAATTGGTTAGGGCAACTTTAAAAAGAGCATTCCCTCCTTCTGTGCACTCTCACCATGTTCCTTGCACTGCCAATCATCTGGCTCTGCGAGCTAGTTCATCTGAAAACACGCTAAAGATGAATATCAACAAGGTGATCTGGCCAGCTGCAAAAAACACTTGTGCCAACACAGGAAGGATGAGCACATGAGAAAGGGCCCCAGCTACAGCTTTCAACAGCAGCCTCCACTTAGATTAATTTGAGCTGCTCCTGAAACCACACCCTCAAGTTAGCAATCCCCAAAAGAAATTTTTTGCTACAAACAAATCTTGCTTCTACCATAGCATACCAGGATTTCACTAGGGGGGTTGGGTTTGTGTGTGTGGAAATGTCCTAGTATGCAATTCCTACTGATATTATTTCAGAAATGACACTAACTTCTTCCATGAAGGCCTCAGTTATTTGATAACTACATATTTGGTCTTTTAGTCTTCACCTGAAGAACAGGAGTGGTCATAAGCTAGGTTCCAGACTACAAGGTTCAAGTATAGCCACATAAAGAAACTGTTCCTACACTTCGCTACATTTTTTTCAACATTGAGACAGTGAAATAAAAAACAAGGTTGATTTCAAATGAGAGTCAAACAAGATGCTCTAATTTGTAATAAAACAGGACAGAAGTCAACTACAATCAAAACCACTCCTGAACTCAGTGACCTGGGTCACACCAAAGTAAAAATGCATACCTGCATTTCCAACTCAGTGTAACTTTTGCTGATACACAATTAGGTAATAATTATGTCATCTTAACAGGGGAATGAGAAACAACACAATTGTTTCTTTTTTTTTCTTCCTCCAGGAAGCCAAGGAGAAAGCTGAAGAAGAAAGCTTGCTTCTAGGAAAAGCAGGAAAAAGCATCCCTATAATTAGGCTTACTTTTTGGTAGACTGAGTTAGATGACATCATATGGCCATACTGGGGTGAAAGAGCAACCAAACGATTATTTTGAAGCTACTCCTAGAAAGTTCAGTTGTTCTCTCCAGAAAACGAAATCCGTCAAAAATTGAGAGCAAGGAATATTTTGGAAAGTGTTTGAGTTTAACAGGCTTCCACGAAGGTCAAAACAAATAGTTCAGGATTTATCTTTCTGCCCAGCACAGAGACAACAGCCTAACTGGATTCCAACTTCAGTATTTTACCAGAGACACCATGAGACTCAGTAGGACTCAAGATTCATCAAGAGTCTCCAGACCAGAACTCTAAATACTTATCAGATTTATTCAAGCAATCCAGTACATCTCTACAGTAAGCACTACATATCTTCAACAAAAAGTCTACTTGAGCCTAAAAATTAGGAGATACTTATTAATAGTAAATGGGTAAGAAACAGATCCAAAATGCCAGAAGGATAAAGACTAGATCTCTATTTCCACTTACTTGTATAACACTTCATCAGATGAATCTTAACCTTTGATTAAGGTGCCCAGCATTGGTAAGCCCAGTGCATAGGACCACACCTAAATAAACAGCCTACCAGCAGTCAGGAGTGATAAACACTCAGTTTCCTTCAACTTTGTAGCTCTACAGGTGTTTAGAGAGTCTCAGCTAAGCCACACTATGCCCAAGAATGGTTTTTGGTGTCAAATTTTGGGCTCCAAAACCCTGACCAGAAAGCCTTTACAGTAGGCCTTTGCTAGCAACGTCATCAGCACGTTTTCAATCTGGAATAGAGTGACTTCTGCACATCACAGTACCATGCTTCAGCTCTTTATCAGTTCACTACCAGACATCTCAAGTATAGCAAAAACCCATCTGATCAAGCCAGTCATCTTCTTTTGTGCTTCCATGTAATTTTAAAGTGTAAGAGGCAGATATCTTAGGTATGTTAGAGCTTGTTGGGAACTATTATTTGCTATCTGTCACACTGAAACCTCATGTTAGCTTTCCATGCAGACTAATGGTTATGCAAAACACAGCTCTGACAAACTCCATCTCTATTGAGTTTACACTATCCTTGCAGTCCTAGAGCACCTAAAAATGAGCACAAGTCACTAAGTTACCAAAGGATTCCTTTAATCAGAACCTTCAAGAACAAGTCACGTTTTCACTACGCTACACACATTACAAGACAAAGCACAGGGATCTGTTACCATCCGAGATACTGAATTAGCTGCTAGTAACTTACCACAAGCATCTGCAGAGGCATCTGCTAACCAGTTCACCTTTAGTTCACCAAAGTAAGTATCCAGCTCTTGCCTGAGAGCAAGTTTAAGTACTCTATTAAAGAAATCTGAATATGAAAGTAACATTTTAACTTTAATTTTACTACTCCATGGAATGTGCCTACATTGACTAGGGTAGACTCTACAGTAACATCTGAATTAATTATGAGTGTCAAGTGCCACCTTAGGCTGTTGTCAATGTTACCTGTTACAGAATGTAAGAAATAGCAGAACTGTAAGTGGCTATATCATCTGTTTGTTCCAGGACATCTCCCCTTTAGACAAAAAGATATCTAGGCATAGAAACTAGTTGATAAAACTTAAGTGCCAGAGTTTTTCCAAATACAGGGAAACTCACTCCTGTTACAGTCTGAGCAGTACCACCTCCCTGCTACCTGAACAGTCTGGGAAATGAAACTGATTTAGTCCCCTAACCACGGAGAAGAGAACACTGTTGATTAGGAACCATATCTTGGAAAACAATTATAAAAACAGCATACTCATTAGCATTTGTTTACAAATACAATTTATTTCATAGTCTTATGACTGCTGTTTTATTTTAGCGCAGACAAACTTGTATGGCACCAACCTTCAAAAAAGTCAACTACTTGCATCTTCCTAACCTGATTCAAGGCAAACTTCGTAACTGCTGACCATTGCTTTTGTAGCCCACTCCCCCCCCAACATACGTAGTCTCCAGCAAAGGTACAGAGATGAGCCAAGTCCTATTCCTAAGGATCAGAGATTTGGAGTCAGAACCCGGAGCCGGGATAACGCAGGACGGCGGCTCCCTGAGCGGAGGCACCACAGAGCCCTCCCATTTCCTCCCCGCTCAGGCATCACAATGCTGCCTGCTCTCGGGGCCGCCGCCGCAGCAGCTCCCCCCTCCGCAGGGCACCTCGCTGTACGGAGCTCGTCCCGTCAGGACAGGGGCCTCTCGCCCCCCTCGAGCCCTTCGCGGGAAGCTCCCTCCTCCCGGTCCGTCTCCGCAGCAGCTCCACACGGCCTACCTTGGCTCTGGCCCAGCACCTCCCTAAATTCCCCCC
>VXAL01005134.1:40938-55665 GCA_013399475.1 Chauna torquata | reverse complement strand
TTCCTGTTCCTGTTTCACTACCCAGATGAAAAAGGCTAATTCTTGGTTACCAAGACATTGGCTTTCTGACTGTGCTCTCCTCTTACTTTTTTTTACAGGTTTTTAAAGCTTTTCTTCAGCTTTAATTACTGGCTTTAAATCACTTCTAAAAGGCAAAATTAAACTTTATGCAATATTTTATGTAATAATTCAATTATTTGATGAAGTTCACGTCTAACCCCAGTAAATAATCCTCAAAATTTTCCAGAGTCCTTTTGATAAGTTTACTTATGAAATCATATTCTCATCTGATTTTGGTATACATACTATGAACTCTTAATTTTACACACTTGAGCAGTCTTACTATATCAAGTATACTTCTTACGGATTATTTATATCACCACACAGATAATTCTTAACACAAAATTATCATCTAGATGTTTGTTCCCACATGTAATGTCTTAATTGCTTAGTATGTGTTAATTCTCTTAAAATTGCCTCTTTAATCATGAAAAATAAAATAATAAACTTATTTTCCTATCCTTGGTATACAATTTAAAGAGATCATATCTTTCTCCTCAAACAGAATTCTAGTCAGAAGACTGGACTCCACGTTAAGAGCTCTGAAAGGTACATTGGGCTGTAAGCAGAGAGGAAGGCACAGGACCAAACAATTCACCAGAGAGTCTACCTGCTGTGATGTCTAGATGTAGCTAAAGTTGCTGCTGCGCTAGCTTGATTAAAATATGCATGTTGCAAAGGGAATGGAAATGCCTGAGTCCTCATTTTCAGCTCACTTCACTGGGAGTTACCTCCGTGCCCCCGGAGTGCATTAATACCTTAGATACTTTGCTACCTAACATGCTATCCCAAGAGCTCCACAGTATGTAACATAATTCCTAGCTATATTTAATTAGTAAAGCAAGTATACCACTTTTTCCATTCTGTTAATACATTATGATTTAATACTTGTCAACCTACAACACATTTCCAACAGTGACTAAAGGTTAATGTTGTAGCAGAGCAGCAAGTCACACAATAGTCTTCCTTTCAGCTTGTTAACATTATCAGAATTGCTAGTGAACAGGAAAAGTTGGATACAGGATAAAGGAAGGTAAAAAGCTATCACCTTCCTTTTAGTAGCTCTTTCAATAAAGCTCTTTTAAAATTAAGTCAAGAAAATCACATAGCTCTCTTCAGATTTCACATGAAGTAATTACAACCATACATCCTTCCTTTCATGTAATTTCAAATGAAAAATGAACTAGTGTTAAACACTGATTGATTATTCTCAATCATCAGACTTAATGAACTAAGCATTTTTAATTTCAAAAATGGCATCTTTTTATCTAAAAAGACACTATCAGTAAGTACCATCAGGTATCACATGGGCTATTTTTATGTACAATCTATGAAAATTATTTACTTTTTAAATATCAGATTATTTTCAAATTAGCCTCAAAACCAGCATCTTTGTGTAACTTTTTAGAATGAAATAATAGGTTGTTCTTTTCAAAAATTAAGAACTGAGTCTGTAGGTGGCACTGTGTCGCTTTAGGAGAAAAGACAATCACAGTGAATGAGATGAAGTCTGCCCAACACATCCTGGCGAAACCCCTGAATTTACATTAGCGACACATCTCTTAAGGAATGTAATTAAACTAAACCTATTATGATATACACCCTAAATCTACCAATACAATCTACATATATATTGTATAGGGTACGCCATATTGTTTCTGTTTGGACTGCAAGTAATTTAAGAATCTGAAGATCAAGAATGCCTTCATTCTCTCCAACAGATTTGCACAGATTAATATTTAAAGAATTTAAGAATTTAACTACCTTAACTGACAAACAGTAGTTTAAAATGTGCAAGAGACAGTAGAATTCAGCAAACAAAACTTATTAAATCCCACAGATGGGTTCATGCAGGTAGCTTCATTTAGAGTATGCTGTACAATTCAGCATATCTCTATTGTCTTGGCACTTCATTTCAGTATACACCCATCCTTAACTCAGACCAGCCTGTGACTAGCCAAGATAACTGGATGTTTAATAGCATTTTTTACTCTTATGATGTTGATATTGTAGGTGTTACAAAGTAATTAATAAGGCAATTCTGAGAATGTATGTACAGTGTTGGTACTGGCAAGTGTGTATCATAAAAGTATGTACAGATTTCAAGTTGGTGACAAAAAGCAATGGCCAAGTAATCAGTTTTGATCTTGAAACTATGCATTTGAAATTGTAGAACTGTACATTAATTTGCTGTTTAATGGTATTTATATAGGACATAATCACCTTTTTACTGTGCAATGGATAAACTCAATCTATTGTTACCTATAAAGCCCTTCTATGTCTTCACAAGAACAGAAGATACTAAAAAAGAACAACTTCATTTTTCACTACAGACCTAGTAATTACATTGCAATATAATAAAACATGAAGGACATGAGTGAAATATACCCACCTTTACTTTGTCACTGCCAAAACTCTTTGACAGCGCCAAACATGTGAGACAGGGTGATCACTTCCTCTGTTGCAGCAAACAGAAGCCTCAGACTCCCAAACTTTCACACTCCTCATGTTCTTGACTGAAATTTAAACTATAGTCTTAGTCGCAACCAGCATTTAGAAATAATGATATATATCTAATCAGAACAAAGCTAAAAATAAACATACTGTACATTAAATGATTGAGCATCGTCTCCTGCATATAAGAACCCAGATATGCAATATGTGACAGTATGTATGAAGTCCTGAAAACATTTCCTAGAGTTCTGTTGTTAGGAAACCTTCATTTCAGCACTAAATGTGAAAAAGATTTATTGGAATGTGAACTAGTACACAGAAGCACATGGTTCTAAGAGATGGGACTTACAAATGTAGAGACAATGCGGCAAGACATTTGATATGGTAGGTAAAAAGTGTTATCTAGTAGAATTATTACTTGCCTCAAAAACAGTCAAAATCTCATCCACATTTCAAAACAAATAATAGTTCTATAATATTTTTTGATTCTCTGCATTATAAAAGATGCCACGTAAATATCCCTGTATTGTAGAAGTCCATTTATTATAAGAATTCTTGTATCACAAGAATTATATCTTCATTATGTGGAAGAACTCAACACATTTTATAACCTATCACTGAAACCTTATAGCATCCATATGAGTAATAATCTCAATGTATTTTGTAATTTCGAAAATAGATAGGGCAATTTCTCTACCATCATGCAAAAGACAAGCCAAGTCCTAGGAGATTTCGTCTTCATTCCTATTCTCTAGTAACAAGGCCGATGGAATGTAAATATACATACCATTTCTATGTATAAATATAAATATTTTTACTTTAGCTTTCCCTCTTTTTTCTGTTACTTCTTCAAAGTATTTGTATCCAGTTTACATGAAAAAAAGCAGGTTTCTGCATATCAAAACAAAGACTGGCTATGGACTTGTATAACTTAAGCAGCTGAAAGTTCAGCTGGAAACTTAAAAATATATTCTTAAATTATCCAAAAGGAAACCATATTCTTCTTGATGTCACAAAAGTGTCACTCAGCAAATGCAAAATTAGACAAATAGAAACAGCAGTAGCAGAAGAAAAGGACTGTTAGCCCCAGGAGACGTGCCATTCTCTAGCTGCACAGATCCTCATTAAAGACACTGAAAAATGCATTTAAGGACATGTCTCAGTCTGCTAATTTTTCAATGTCTCTTGCCTGCTGCTGTTGTTCTTCTAGAGGTCCCAATGAAGAGTATCCTACAGTTTTGCTTTGGGGACATTTCCTCCTTGGTTCCTTTCCTTTCCTGAGTAATTGTGCTTCAACAGCTGCTGCGAATCAGATTCCATTTTACCCATTTTATTTCTCTGGTTTTGTAAATAGCCACCAAAGAAAAAGACAGCAGAGTAATAAAGACAAGACAATGGGAAGCTTCACATGTACTTCTCTCGCTGTTCAGCAATGAAACAGTAAGTGACTGAAGGGGCAGGGAAGGAGACAGAAACAAATCCCAGCTGCTCCAGCAAGAACCTACTATTAGATCATTTACATCTTATTACAGCTACATGCTATAATAATTTTTGCAACTGGAAAATCTGAAAAGGACCTTTCCCCAAATCTGGCATGCCAAACTGAGACTTCGGTGCATTATATAAACACTTCGGTCTGATCTAGGCCTGGAGGAGCTGATCAGACTGCTGACAGTCCTTCACCTGCCATTTCACTGCCAGACTCTCTTGTGGCCTTGGTGGGCTTAGACAGTAGCAGGTCTGCCCTGTTGTACTTGTCGGGCAATATGCTAACTCTATGCTTGTGGGATAAAGTGAAAGTAAAGTTTCTTTTCACTATACCAATGCAACAGGTAAATATTTGGCGCAGGCAGAATCAAGGTTCATTCAGTTCCAAATTAAAAAAGGCAAGTAAGACATTTTAATACTGCTATGCTTTCATCAAGTAGGAAAGGTCTCAAACTTTCTTCACAGCGGTTTTAGTTGCGTTTCTTCATGCAGTTTATTGAGCGACTGTGTTCAGAGAGCTTTAAATTGAGATTTATTTGTCCTTTTGCTAATCATGAATCAACCTTCTTTTAGATCAATTAACTAAATCACTTTGGAGGCAGCTCAGTGCATACTTTATGGATGAAAACCTTTGTTCTTTATTGCCCATAATACCTCTCCACCCCAATAAACACAATTAATAATGTACTTGTTCACTAGTGTTTGTAACTTCCAGTGTTTCACAGCAATTCATTTCTTATGACTTGCTAACAAAACTAGATTTCAGTAAAACATCAATATTAATATGTGCTTATGTTCTTCCTTCTGTTCTTTCAAAAGTACTTGGTTTTCACAAAGAACTTTATAATGATACTACTCACATCACTATAAAACCTCAATGATTTTTTTAAAAACTCTTACAAGTAAATAATAGGTTACCACTGTAATACATACTAGTGGTTATTTTTGTATATAGCATACATAAAAATAAAATAAACTTAAAGTTTCCTCTCTGAAATTTCCTACTAGAAAACCTATCTAATTTCAGTGTTTATTAGTACTGGAAAGCTTCTGGTTTGTTCCTCAGTTTCAGCAGGTCAAGGCCCTTGATATATTACGTTTCCTATAATAGCACCTGTATCCTTTCTTTTGTTAAAAATCAGCCTGAGATGATAATTATTCTAGCTGAGGGCCAGGGATTCAATAACAGCTGAGACAAACCAGGGCTTGCCAAGAATTGGCCTGTTTTGCTCCGAGTGCATTTGAGTCAATTTATATCTAATGAAACAGGCCAAAGGCTCTCTGGCCGTCTCGAAATGGGATCCAGCGATCCACACTGTCACGTTAGCTCAGTTTCGAGCTCATATTTGAGCCCAAATCCCTCATTGCACATACTGTGTTGATTTGCACTTGAGTTTGATTCTGGGAGGGAGCCAGCCCTGCTCTGGCGGAGAAGCTGCGGCTGTTAATGAGGCCAGCTCACAGTCTTGCTCCATGAGCCACCTGACTGACAAGTAACTGGAGAAAGCCACAGCCTCCCAAAGTGCAGCCTCGGTCGTCTCCCCCAGGTCCTGGGTAAACCTGCCCCACACCATTCCCAGCGGTTCTGTTGGAGGCCTGGTGCACCATTGCCCCCATCCCACTGCTCCGGCAGCAGCTTGGAAGGGGCACCTTGGCCTGTCACACAGAGACGGGTCCTGCAGCCCTGTCAAAACTAATACCTGCTGTGTGTATGGGCAGCACAGCAGGCAGGGAACTGAGGGCTGAGTTTATTAGTTTATCAAGGCTCCTTGCCTTTGTTTTGAGAGGCTTGGTTTGTGGCATGTCAGATGTGAAGTGCTGAGGGCTGGAGACACAGGCAAGTTCCTCAGTGACAGGAACTCCAGAAAGTCTTGACTCACCCTTTAAACTTTCAGACAAACTCCAGGCAGCAGTTGCTGGTGCTGTCAGGATCACGTGCAAGGTCTGACAGTAACATGGCAGCTTGTAGTAGGTGAAGGAGTCTCATCTTGGCAGCAGTGCGGCTGCGGGGTCTCTGAGGAGAGGCCAGGGCTGCCCGTGCCAGATGCAGCCAGTCCTGGCCGGTCACAGCTGGCCCCAGTGCAGGGCCCAGCAGCGATGCTGGTGGTGCTGCTGGGAAATCGTGTTGGAGCAAGGGCAGAACGCCGCCCAGCAGTGAGGAGTGAGGGCACAAGTATAAGAAACAGCCCTGGGAACAGCCGGGCCAGAGGGGAAGGAGGAGAGGAGGTGCTGCAGGCCCCAGAGCAGGGATTCCCCCACAGCCCATGGAGAGACCACGAGGCAGCAAGCATTTCTGTGCAGCCATGGAATCTGCTTTGCCTGTGATAGTAACTGGTAGGTGATCTCCCTGTGTTTTTGGTGTGTCTATGGTGCTTCTTTGTGGTGTGTTCTCCCCATCCTATTGAGGAGGGGGAATGAGAGAGGGCCTGGGTGGGTGTCTGGCAGCTGGCCAAGGTCAACCCATTGCAAAGGTGAAACTAAAAATACAGCGTGCTTGTCTCAGGAGTCTACGAGAGTACACAGAGCACGTGGCACAAAAGCCCCTGCCATGATGTGACCACAGCCTGCTGCTGGCGTGACAGTGGCACCCTCTGCACCATCACCAAACGGAGGTGGTGCAGCCATCTCCCTGGTGCGCTTGCCACCTTCATCAGCGCAGGTGCCTCCCAGATACCCATCACTCATCTTGTCGGCAACAGACAGCATGCTTGTGCAGTAAGCTCACTGTGGATCATGAACAGCCAAAGCATTTGGATTCGTTCTATAAATCTCATTGTACAGGGATGGGCTGACTATGGTAGGCTACATGACAGCTAGCAAGTCTAATTTATTTCATTCCTGACAAAACGCTGTGCAAACGGGGTTTGGCCTGTCAGCTACTGCGTGTAAAAGATCTAGAAAAATAATGCAGATCCAGTGCAGTATCAAATAGAAAAACTTCTCCCTTTAGATATTACTAAGATTATTTTGCTAGGCTAAGTGTTCATATACTTTACTTCACATCATCATCACTGTCCAAATTCTTTTTTCATCTGAAGTTAAATACTTATGCTGCTTATTAAGGTTGCACTGAAAACTTAAGTGAACGTGGATAGTTATTTCATTGATTTTTTTAGGAATAAAACTGATGTTTCCATTTCAAATGACCATACTCTGAAGGCTGAATAATAATTTTTTTTTTTGTAAAAAATCTTCCAGGTTGGAAAAAGTTATTCTAATTTTAGATTCTACTAAGCAAGATGAAAACAGCTGATTTTTTTGTTTCAAAACTTTTTATGGGACTTTTTAGATTCCTATGGCTTTTGAAAACAAAATTGTTTGTCCAAATAGATGTAGAACATGTCATTTCTTATGACAACATAGTCTGCTAAAAATATCAGCACATGTTAAGCAGCAATACTCAAAGATATTGGTAGGTTTCAACAAAAAATTGCGTACATATTCCTGGGAAGAACAGAGTACAAAACTGTTCTATGAATAATCTAACTGGACATTAAACCTCCTGTGAACTACGAGTTGAATGAAAAAGTAATTCAGAGGTGTTTTTTACATAATAAATAAGAGCAATAGTAACAGTAATTTTAATATATATATGGTAGTGTTGGAAAACTAGCCCATGCATGGAGCCCTCCCCTGTTGGCTCCATTGAGGCATCTGCATGAATAAAGAATTACACTTATCTCACATATTCCTTGTCATCTCCCATTCCCAAAGCTATAGGGCCCTGGAGGTTACTTACTTTTCCAGTTAATTAACCTAATTCGTCATCCAATTTTAATATAAAATTTTACACTATTCTTAACTCACATTTCAAAGACTCATTCAGGAATCTATTCAATTGTCTGATTTAACTGGTGCATTTTACTGTTTTACTATTTCTCAGTATTCTTACAGTTATGTTTTCATATGGCTAAAATATTAATTCTGTCTAAGAAATACTAAATAACAGAGATCACTTTACTAATTCCTGTAGGAACAAAGAAACTTCTATATACGTATGCACTAATCAATGCACCAGACTGTATTTGATGCTTGCCTTTATTGTGTTGTATACAGAGTGCTACCCAACACCAGTGAAACATTTTCTTCACTTTTTTCTTAATCAATAATGATAAAATCAGTCCATTCAATGTAAATATCCTACTTACTTTAAGGTAATTCCTCAATAAAACACTGTAATCAACAGAAAAATAACAGGATATTACAGCTTTTAAATTTCAGTTTAAATTTGTCTGTTTACTGCAATAGCTTTGCTTGAAACTAGACCATATCCATTTATTTATATAATTTAAAGAATCTTCTGCCTTATATTTTGTTGGTTTTATTATCATTAAAGGTGTAATTTCAAGCTAACTGCTCAATGCACTGCTTAGCTGAACAATACTGAAAGAAATACTGGAAAACAAAATGAAACATGGATCTCTTGCTTCATTGCTTTGTACAAACACTACAGAAAGAAATATCAAAGGTAACGTGATGGATTTCAAAGTGATCATGCAATCGGAAAGTTCAATAGTATTCAGTAAACTTTTAAGATGGCTCTGGGGCACCACTGCAGAACTAAGATAAAAGAACAGAGATGATTATCTATTCTCCTAAAAGAGTACTCTACCTGTAAGATGTCAGAAGGTTTTTGACCATGATTAGTATTTTGCAGCTTAGATATCTATCGATAGTGGATATTTTTATTTTAAATCAAACTTTCTTCTCATGTTTTTCTTGTGGAATTAATTTTAACTCA
The DNA here is from genome assembly GCA_013399475.1 of Chauna torquata. Classification (NCBI taxonomy): domain Eukaryota; kingdom Metazoa; phylum Chordata; class Aves; order Anseriformes; family Anhimidae; genus Chauna; species Chauna torquata. Next base: position 46,922 of record VXAL01005134.1, on the reverse strand, counting down.
ATCAGTACTTACATCATTGATACAGTTTGTAAAGTATTTGCATTCAGTAGCTGCTAATTTGTTTTGCTGAAAAGTTCCATTAAGTAATCATTCATTGACTTCCCTTACCAAAAGTTACTAGTTTTTCTAAATATTATTTTCTTCTTTCTACATCTCTTTTTTTCTTCTTTGATTACTTCACTAAAATACATAACAGGGAATCTCTGGGAAGATACATAGGCTGGACAGTAACTGAAAGCATGAATCTTTTGTGAGTAAGAACATTATATAGGTTAGTGTGGCAATGTAGAGGTATTAAATGTGGTGGTACCAGATGCTAAGTCCTAAGAGAAGTTGCCAGGTTATAGACCTGATCATGATAAAAGGACAATGTTCTCAGACTCTAGGAGGAATTTTCTTCTTCTCTGAAGACCTACCTCCTAGTTAGGCAGTCTTGTGATAGCTGACTGCTGGGAAATTTGCCTTTTTACCTGCTTCTAATTGACTGTTTCACACTGAAGAGAAGCAGCAGGGAGCTCCCAAAAGGAGCTACGGCAAGCAGTGCTGTCTGGCTGCTGATGGAGGCTAACGGAGAGCCTACATCTCTCTGTAGGCACCTTTCCTAGAATTTTTAATACTGAGAGGAGATAGTTCTATTTGCAGTAAAGTAGTTCTGGAGAGAGAAGCAGAGTTTAATCATCCTTTAATCTGTGAATCTCGTAATTGTTTACAATAAGTTTTTTTTCTGTCAGTGACGAACCCCAAGAGTATGGTACCATTACTTAAATTGTATTGAAAACTGCGCACAAGGCTGCTTGCAGGGATTTTTTTTTTTTTTTTATTCAGCTCATTATGACCTAATGATCAAGCCATTACAGCAAAGTGCTAAAAGCAGAGACATACCAACAATAAATGTAGTTTGCGTCTATGCCAAATCTGGTTATCTCCTGCACTCTGTGTTATTGCTACAGAGAGCGATAATGCGAATCATCCGATTGGAGCCTCTAACAAAATTTGCAACATCAAAACTGATGAAGTCGGTGGAAGTTGTGCCAGGATTTTACCTACTGTATTCTGCACATTGTATTTGCATTTTTACACAATGCGAGATGTAATAGCAGCTTTTTAACCTTATGTATTTAAAGATCAAGGAAGATCCTGTTTAGCAAAGTATCTTTGAATTTACAGAAGTTTCAGAATGAGTCTCTTCTCTGACTTGGGAAATATGTTTACTGTTACTATTTCATAAAGCTATATAAAAAGTCTGAAAAGAGTTGTATTCTATGAACCACATTGGATGGGTTCATTATGTTTATAGCTCAAAGGTGTATTAGGGAACTAAGCACAGAAACATTAGATGGAGCTTTTTATTTGTATTTATTTATTTTTGTTTTACAGTTAAATGATTTGTTCAACCACATCAGCAACTACAAAATGTCAGCTATCTGTGGTTTTATTGTCAGTCATCCACTGTTTTCAAACTTGTGGAAGTCTCTTGGCTCTGACACTGATAAATACCACAGAATAAACCGTTTCTATATTTAAATCTATAAGCACAACATGGATAGCAATAACTGTTACAAGTATTGATTTTATCTTTTTTAGTTCAAGATAGTAATTCCATTTTCTGATTGCAACTTTGCTCAAACATTAAATTAGAAGATGTAGAAATGCAACCCATTGTACAAAAGTAATTTGCTATGTTTTTAGGCTTTTTTTTTTTTCATTTGAGAACTATTAGAAGTACAACAACTTCTTGCTTAGTGCTTGTAAATCAGCAGCTACATGGAAAAGCAACATACTTTTCTTGACAGAAACAAAAGCAAGAGATGAAGATTAAACTACCTCTATCTATCCTCTAATCAAATTGAAATTGGACAGTACGTAGCAGAAGTTAAAAAGAAAAGCAAATAAACACGCAAATATGGACTCAATTTATTACACAGCCTATGTGACAGCATTAGTGAAACCTAACCTGCAACTTCCAGTATTATTTCTGTTTGCAAATCCTGTTTCCTTAGTGACCTACCTGCTTTAGGCTCAAAATCAGCAACTGCTTCACAGTCGGATATTAAAGATACTCCTTTAAAACAAGCAGAAATTCAAAATTTCTCTGTGCTGTAGGTGACCAGTGTCATAACGATGGGGTTCATACTTGAGGTGCAATAAAGAGAGCCAGCCCTCCATTTATCAATGATCCTATTCTAGGATGAAGCAGAAACCTCTAAAGCCCACCCCTCATCTAGGAAGCAACTATATTTTGCTTTCTGTTACTTTTACATCCTTTGTAATCAACTTAGAAGCATTTCTTGCTATCGGCTTTGAAATCCTGATTTGGGATCAGGAAATTGAGCTGGATTATTTTCTAGTAGAAATTGGCAAAATTGTGTATTTACACCCATGCAATCTTCTTGTTGTCAGTGCTGGTACAACTGCACCTTGGGTCAATTTTGTTGATGAAACTGAGGTAATAGATTATACATCCATTTTACAATGCTTGGATTAATAGGAATTCTAACATTCTTTGTATATACATCATTAATATAAGCAAATGAGACCAGGAAGCACAAGAGCTATAGATCTGCTATAAAAAGGGTGAAAAAGGGCTGACTATTTATTTCTGATGACAGAAGCGCTTACGCTTTACCCATTAATAGCAAAAAAAGGAATTCACAGCCCTTACTTAAAATAGCTGTTCTGTACATTTTTTTCCATGTATCTCAGTTCTCTAGTGAAATGTGTTTACCCAATCATGATAGATCAGGAAATTGATGATAATTAAAATATAATTATATTCTAAAGTTAAGTCATGTATTGGACTGTATCTAAGTCTTCTCCTAGTGAAAAACATGTACATGTTATGCCTTACTATGTGAACTCATTAATATAAGCTCACTTGGTTAGCACGTTAATTTGGGCAGTCCAAAACTACTGGCAGAACTTCAAAATCCATTTGCATGTGGTGCAGCGATCAGTTCTTACATCAGACACTTCTCATAAATGGATGAAACTGTAACTGCATGAAATTCTTACAGGATCTGAATTGTTGTCTAAATTAGATTGTAGCGAAGTGAGTAGCTCTTAACAGCCATAGAATGGGAGCCGACATGCCCACTTTTTTCATGAACACAGCCTGTGACTTTAAACTTCTAAAAATTGTTTATCCACACGTAATTAGTATGTCAGAAGAATTTTAAGATCTTTGAATAAAAGATGCTCTGAAAGTGCAGCTCTCAGAAACAAGCTACTAAAGAGTTGTTGCAATAAATATCTTACAAGACATAACCAAACATCTTCAACTAATGGTGATGTATTGATAGATTTGGAAATATTTATGATAATCAGAAAAAGCATTCTTCTAATACTAATGCAAAGATAGTATTTCCAGCTTAAGTACCTTAGGCCACATTCATATGTGCCCTTAAATGACAATGAGCAATCTGAAAGCTTATTACCCTACAGCAATGATGTCTTTAATTTTAATAATAATATAACTGTGACATGCTTGACCTTATAAATAATATTGATGTAATAATTTCAAATATTATTTGAATATCATACTGGTAACGGCAGCCTAACTGGACTCGTAATGAATACAAACTATGAAATTCTGTTGTTTTACACAGTCCATGGAAGAATACTACCAGGAAAAGTAAGGAAAATGTCCTCTTTGACCCTACCTCTATGCCAGCCTATGACAAATTAAGGACTTGAAATTTTAAACAATATATAGGGTACGCACAGTCCTTCTCCAAAAATAACAGGAAAAAAATGAATTTTTCTGCATTGTGAATCTAGAATTATATGCTATGGTAAGGAATTGACGTGTGGTCCCATTGACTTTAGTAGTACAGAACCCATACTTGAGCTAGGTAATTTGTAACTCTTTTCATTAGTAATCACAGCTGACAGTATATCTGCTCGACTGCAATAAGGATTACTGGTTTCTCACAGAAACTCAGTGCTTATGAAATCTCTGACAGAAATCCACTTTTTCTGCTCACTACTACCTTGTGCTTGCTCCTTTCTCTCATCAACCATACTCCCTTCTCTGCTTCAAACATGATTTCTTCTTTTCAGAGGCTTGTCTTATACAGAAATGGTATAAAGAAAGAGAAGAAGACTCAAATATCCAGTCCATCAAAATCTCTGTATGCAAAGCTCATGTGCTGTAGGGTTTAGTAAGATGAAAAAAGAGGTTTTCTTAGTTTTCATTTTTGTGAATCAGGCCCTAGAGCATCCCTATCTGCAACAAACATACATTCAGGAAAACAAAAAAGCCACATTCTGGCTGATAGTGTCCATGGAACTCCATACTGGCTTTTATATTCACTGAAGAATCCAGTTTGACATCTCCTTTCTGATAACAACAGAATGAAAGAAAAGAAGCAAATAAATAACATTTATGACAAGTAAAAAGGTAAAGGCACTCTACATTTTCAAACTTAGTAGAATGAAAGAGATATAGCCTGTTAGATATATTGCATTTTAAAGGCTATGGGAGAATAACAGCAATGATAGTCATAAATTAGGAAAGATGTATTTTCATTAGTGTATAAGACACGCTTGCTGTTTGACAAAGTTTAACAGTACAGTACGTGATTTTAAGGTCATATGGTAAATGTTTCAATGAATTCAGGGAACTGCACTTAGGAATCATAAAAAAGGATTACTGTGACACACTTTTTCCCACCCTTAAGGACATAATTTAATAGGCTGCATTTGCAGATATGCTTTGCAGCACAGGTCTAAAGTCTCTTCCTCTTTCTTTTTGTTGATGTGGATAGTATTATTCAATTATAAAACTACCTGCATGTGTTGGCTGTAGTAATGCTAATGAGACACTCAGATGTTTCCAGACAACATCCTCAGTATTCAACATCCTCAGTATTCTTGATCCAGGATCTTGGAATATGGACATCCTACATGGTAATAGCTAAGGTTGATTGGGTTCCTCAGTTCAGGCTCTGACTGCAAAAATTCAGTTATATTATTTCCATATCAAGAAGCATTTGGTTCATGCTTTATGAATAAAAAAATAATAGTTCATCAGTGCTTTCCATAACGCAGGTGTTGTTTCCGAATTATAGGTAGAATCCAGAGGAGGGTAATTAAGGACACTATGGCTCATGAGTCACATGCATATTTATTTCCCCCAGTGATTTAACCAATACCTAACAGCATGTCACTATCAAATTCCAGTGAAGACATCAGTATTTATGTCTCTGTACAAAGTCAGTGCTGCCCTTGCTTAAGTTACATCATGTTTAGGCTATTGTGTCTTGTTAATATTTACTTGTGTAAGTTGTATGTAAAGAACAGCTTTCTGTAAACAGTCACAACAAAGCTTACCTATCTAAAAAGATGAGACAAACTTATTTTACTCAAATCATCTTTCATATGATGAGATTTGAACACTGTTGATTTTCTCAAGTAAACTGCTTGGGAAGAATTACATTAAAAAGTGCCAAAGGTTCTTTAAGTACTCAGGCTTAAAATTTCTCTTTTCAATTAGCATGAAAATAGTGTCAGTGTTAATAATCACTAACCAGAATTAAAGAGGACATCCTGAGGCTTTGGGAAAACAAAATGTCACGATGCATAAGAATATCAAGTATAGCGCACACACATCTAAAAAAATTTTAAAAAGCGAAAAAATGTCTGAAATGTCCAGCCTTTTACATTGATTATCCACTTTTCTTTTTCTTCTTTCTAAACTGTTATCTATCTTCCCTCCATTACCCATTCCTCCTTTTTCCTCACTGACTTCGTGGCCTAACTCCCTTCTTATTCATTCAGTCACCGTCCCCTGGTGTCTTGTTTTTTTCCACTGTAAGACTGTCCAAATGCAAGATCTTCTCTACCCTTCCTAAATATTTAATTTGATGTCCATTAGTAACTGTTTTAATTACTAACTATCTTTTGCATGAATGTTAGTTATCAACACCCCTTGCTTGTTTTCTTTCCCCAACAAAACCCGTGGTCTCTCCTCTCTCCTTTTTTTT
>VXAL01005134.1:12503-40913 GCA_013399475.1 Chauna torquata | reverse complement strand
TATTGCTTCTGCTTTGTATACCCTGCATGTTAATGCATTTGTTCTTGAGATTGCCCATATCTCAACCCAGCATACAATCTAGTATCTTTCGGAAAAAGTGAGCATTTCTTGGTGTTTTTGTTTAACTATTTTTTACCTTATCTGCCTAAGAAAACAAGATATGCACATTTATCAGGCCCTCTAAATTTTTTGAAAGTATTCACCAACACCAAACAAATTGGAAAGAAGAAAACAAGGTGTCTCAAAGACAATAAAGGTCTTGTGTGTTTTATAGAAATCGGTGGCTACAAGCAGCAGGAGATACAAATTAGTCTTTGCAATGAAGGAAGACAAGTGGATCTAAAACAATCAGCTTGCCCGCCCGCCTACCTATATTGGCCAGCCAACTGTATGCATCCTCCATCCTGGTCACAGCATATGCTGTTATTTTCCCAGTAAGAGTGTTGAGAAGAAGGTGGAAAAAGTGAGGATATTTCAACAGGCAGAAAGGGAAAGATGAAATGTTTATACCTGTGTATTTGTGTATCTGTCTATCCATCTGTCTAACACTTAAAAAATTATTCCAAGCAAAAGAATATCTGACCAAAACAACTAGAATGAATTTTAAGAAAGTAACATACAAAAGACTGTGTGCAAAACTTACAAAGAATCCCTGAGTTAAGCCAAACAATTCCCAGCTGATAACTTCATTGATTTTAGAAGATAAAAGGTTTTTAATAAGGTGGAAAGAGAGAAGAAAAACATTTCACACAAAAGCAAAGGGGAGGGTAATGAACAGGCATTTTTCCCACAGCCATGACTGAATTAATTTGAACTGTGTCTAGGCACCTGAAATCATGGAGTGATAAACAAATTACTGAAAACTCTTCAATTAGTTGTTTTCTTGTTTTAGGGACAATGCTTGTTTTGGCTGTTCTGGAACTATTGTGAAATTAGGTGTATTTTTTAAATGACTGTATATAATTATAGTCCTAATGTTCCTCTAATTTTGGGTTACACTTCTTGTATGGATTTGAATGCAGAACTTCTTTGTAAAATATCATCTAAGTGTACAAAGATACTTCTCCCTGGGAGATATGTGTCCTATTTTGACAAATAAGCTCCGTGTAAACGCTGAAACAGTATTACAGCTGTCTAATCAGAAACATTAAGAATTGGATAGGGTCAAGACATTTACTTCTGCTTCCAAAAGCCTGACTATTTTTCTTCATTCTGAAAGTCAAAATGGAGCTACCAGCAGCTTTAGCTGCTGTATTTCTACTAGTAATCACAGATTTATACCAGTACAAATTCAAACCTCTTTACAAGTCTGCTTTTAAATTCTCATTCCTATCAAAAAACTAGAAAACGTGTAGAAGCACTGCATGAAGGGTAATAAAACAGAAGAAATTGCCAAGTCACCTTCTTTGCAAAAATTTTGGCTAGTGATAGTAATGAAGATTGTGAAAAACTGGAAGGCCGTGTTCCTATCCATGTCTAGAAGCACTGTTTCATACCCAAATACCTGCTCTTGAATCTCTCTTTTTCCCTAAAACTTCCACCAAAACTTTCCCTCATTTAAATAATTTTGACTGTGATAATTCACCTTCTGTCAGCAGCTGGTATCATCGCTTGCATCTGTACATTACCTCAAAGTATTTATATTTATGCAGTACTAGGTACATTAGTCCTGAGTTTCCCCTGAGTGTCAGGATCGAGAAATACATTCATTTTGTTACAAAGAGTTTTTTTCAAGCAACATGTATTTTGATAAGATAGGTGGATCATTGAAACATTTAAGTCTCTGTTGGAACCTAGACAGCTGAATGAAAAGAAATTGCCAGTCTTGTGGGATCCTTGTTTAAATCCAGCCATGCAACTTGGTGACGCTACATAGCTAAAGTGCTTTGCCTGAGAGATGACATTTCGCTTGTGCCAGCTAAGAAGACATGGGGACTTCTGCGAAAAGGATATACAGAAAGGTCATATATCAGTGTGAAAGAGTAGTATAGAAAGACCTTGTATAGAAGAGATATTGGAAAACTGAAACTTAACCAAAAGACATGTATAAAAAAGCTTTAAGGAAAGAACACGAAATTTGATGAGCATAAGACATAATCAAATATGGGCTTTACAGAATTGCTTCCTATACCTAGGATATAAACCATTTACAGTCTACTTTTATCCAGCTAACCATGATTACTTGCATTCATAACCAAGCTGTGTACCAAGCGGTCATCACATGCATTCCAAGGCTGTGATCCATAGATTTCAATAGTGAACTTTCCAGTTTTTTCATATTGCAGAAGAGACAGTCCCCTTGGGGCCTGAGAAGCATACCTGCTCAGCAATTTCTCCTTTTCATAGTCAGACTTTTCAGTTGTTCCCTTTCCAATCTGTTCAATATGTGTCACGTTAATTTTATATCATTACAGTGTGTTGAAACCTCATGCAGTACCAAGCCAATACATACTTTACAGAATACGCGCATTATAGCATTACAGCTGTGGTCATCCTCAGTGGAATCTTTTATCTAAAACCTTTCTAAAAGTTGAAAAGCTGTGGAGCATGGGGTTTGATCATTCATGATTTAAGACTTGTAACTACTCAAATATTAAATAAAATATGACAGTTCACAAGCACAAATAAAAACAGATTAACATGAAAAAACCTACTGCTTCTGGAGATGACATAGCAAGTAAAACTCTGAAAGGCCTGTGTTCGTCAAATTTGCCTGTCTCCCCTGTACTTCAAAACAACCATGTCCTCCAGGAATTCAAATGAAATTATGTAGAATCCAAAACAAGAAGAAACATACTGCATTGTACTTATAAGAGAACTTTTGATTTTCTTATATTATTTTTTTCTTTTTGATGGTATGGACTCATGTCAGATATGGTCACTGTGTCTCTAGTCTTGCAACTGGAAGATGGTACTATTTCCTCATTTATGATTTTCTATCTGTGTTTCTCTTTACATAGATGAAGTTAATCATCATTAAAGAAGCTAATCAAAAGAGATNTTTGGTGTATTAACAAATAAATAGGGATAGGTAAGCTACGTTTTAGACTTAAATTGCTCTTCATAGTGACTTTACAATCTATCTTAAAATATTTGGACATTATATAAACTTTAATTCAAAAATCAGTAGCTTCAGTTTAGGCAGAAATGTCACTTTTTCTTGAGGGAATAGGATTTTATTTCTGGAAATTTGAAAGTAAACACCGAAGCAGACAATCTGTTTTATTTCTCTTAAATATTTTCATCAACTTTGCTAAAGACATCAATTGTTAACACTGTTAATTCTTCTACTGCACCTCTTCCAGTGTAGCTCTTAATGACTCTTTAAATGGCCAGCCACAAACAGCTATGATGTTCCATTTCACATTATAATTTTAGGTATATCTTTTATCAGGATGGAAAATTGTAGAAGGCTGTTGTATTTTATTTTCTGTCACCAAAATAACAGTGAGACAGTAATAACAATAAGAAAATTAACTAACAGAAATCATCATGTGAGGTATCTTGCACTGAACTGTCATCTTTTACCTTTTAAAGTGAATATAATCAAGAACAAGTGATTGCTGAATGTGTGGTTAAGATATATTTCTTCAGCTGAAATATTCGACTATAATTGGGGTTAGGTCCCAAAGTTTGCATCAGAATGCTAAATCCTCCTCATTTCTTGGGCATGGTTAAAGAGGTTTCTGTGTTTCAGAATTAAGACTCAATGACAAACAACTGATTTTATGCTACTCCCCTACAGCAAACATGCAAGTAAGTTTGAAAACTTGCAGTTTTATCTACTTAAAATTTTCCATATTCTTAAGATACAAAAAATTATGGTATATCAACAAAAAAAATTATGTTTAATTATCTAAACTTGAACCGAAGTTTCATGCTAGTTGATTGATGACCTTACCTCCTGTGATTATTGTCAAGAGTGTGAATCCTGCTTTATCCAGATTGAACAGAAGAAACAAGAGGCTTTTCACTATTCATATGAAATAAACATATGAACATTAGTTGGTGAATCCACACTTTTGTTCATTCAGCGTGTGACAGTACTGTAACAGACACACAAGTATCACCTTTAATTTGCCCATCTGTCCAACAGATTTAATATGCTATATCTCCGTCTTTTTTTTTGTCTAACTGCCTACCTACATACAGTACATGACTTAAAAAGAAGGTAGTTTATCAAATGGCTTTATTTTACTATACATGCATCTAGAACTAGCATTTGTAGCAGACATACAACGTTGTATTTCTCTTGTCCTTCTCAAAGCCTGCAGAGAAATGTACTCCGAAGTGTACACTGCCTGCAGTTGCATCTGTTTTTCCCTTTTGGAGCCCTTGCTATGATGTCATATCCACTCTAGGAAGTTTCAGAACAGTGTTTTTAGTTAACAGTGCTGTAAAGGAGACAATAAGCAAGTAATGAGACCTCAGAAGCTACATTAAAAGCAAAAGGTTTCAACCGAATGGAATTCAGAAGCTGTGTTTCTGGAGGCAGTTTCAAGATGATTTCTGTTGAATTCCTGATCCTGCACCTAACAGGCCTAAGCATTCAGCATCCAAGCATTCACCTCATTCCAAAACATAAAAATCATTCCATACACACACATCCAAAAATATTTGAGCATTTGGAAGAAGCATTTGACTCAGATTACTTTTTAGAGTAGGGAGAACATTCAAATGTTTAACATCTGAATCAAGATTTGACAGTTTAGAAAGAATGAAAAAAAGAAGTGATGGCCATTTTTGTAAATAAAATTTTATCCATACTTATTCTTTTGTTCTCAGAGTGTCGTGGAAACTAATGAGGTATGAAACATTATCAGTCTTGGGTTGTATTTTCAAGGCAGGCATGAATAATTTTTTCAGTAAACTATTGTTTCAGGAAGAGGCTGAGATTTATATCTACCAGCATTCGTTGTTTCCTGTTAGTTATACCATCTAGCTCCCCAAAAAACCCTCTTGTGAGTACTATTAGTCCTTTTAGATGATGGCAATTTGTGTTTTCTACACACTTCAAAAAGTTTATTTTAGTAGATTCATAATTCTACCTCTACCTATAATGTAGATATATGTGAGAAAATTGATTATTATCTTATACTATTTCTAGTCTTAGGAAGGAAACTGAATTGCACCATAAAAACCACAAAATGATTTAACTGATGTGTGACAAATTCTGCACAATTAAAGAAGAATATGTAGGGTAATAGGAACCAAACAAAAGGGGAGCTAGGAAAACATAATAAAACAAATAGTTTTTATGGTTCTTCATTACTGAAAATCTTGCTTTGCTACACAGCATCATCACTAAAGTGAAGTAGATTAGCACTCACAACTCTAATGCAGATAATTTTGTCAAGGTCATTAGGTGTTTAGTAAAGCTGTAAAAGAGTTGCACCTGGATGACTTTGTAATGGTTTGTATATCAGGAAATGGGAAATGTCGTGCAGATTGGTTACAGATTATTTTAGAGTATTAGTTACAGTGGTTGCAGTTGCATTTGCTAGGAGTAAAACAAGGCAGACAACAGGTTCAGAATCATCCGTTATAAATTCTAATTTTGTAACAGACACAGGCCTATCAATTTGTGTCTAATTATATTCTTCCATGTGAGATATAAAATACCTCAGGGTTTCTATAATAAAGGTTCATTAATGTGGACGAGAAATAATTCTGAAACTCTTTCTGCCAGGGCTAATGTTAATACAGATTCTAATTGCTCTTACAGGATATTAAAACAGATTTTTTTTTTTAAATCAGTTTTAATCTAATCATTAAATTGATCCATTTTTGTAACCCTATATTTTCAAATATTGCGTCTTACACTGCTAGGTGGTTGCATCATTACCAGTCATGTTGAACCAGAGAGTTAAAGATGAATGCATAAAGTAAAAGGCATTATTATCAAAGATACATGGAAGTCAACTCCCTTCAATTCCTTGTAATACTCTTTTGTACCTTTGACATATCCCCTTCCTGCTTAGACAAGTACATGTTCTAAAATGTGCTTATAAAAAATAAAACAATAAGTATCGTGAATAAAAAAGGGTATCACATTATAATTTAAAGGAAGACAAGATTTTTCTCCAAGGTAAAAGCCGAAAGCAAAATCCCTCCAAAAGACTTCAAGAACTAAAATTGCTGACCTTTGATCTCAAGAATATAATTCTTCTGAAGCTAGTCTGGTCAGGTCACTTCACTGTAAAAAACAAGAGCAGAATAGGCTGATATTACTTGATTTCAGGGGCAGGAAACATAACATCTCTGTTCCTCAGTTTCCCATGTTTTATGGATGAAGAAAAAATGTTATTTTTACCCACAGCAAAAAGCAAATTCTCTGTTGCCAAATTCTGAAAATACCACTGTATTTCAATAGCTTTTTGGAAATAGCATTCAAGTAATTTTTTTTTTTTTTACTGAAAACGAATAATATTCATGGACTTTGTGGTGATGGAAGAGACACTTTTATGCACACCTTGTCAAACTGCAAAGTACCACTAGCCTCAGGGTTGCTATCATTTGAATAGATGACAGGTGCATTTGTCTCAGGATGTATACTATATAGCCATCTAGATAAATAAAATATATGATGGACAAAAGGGCCTTCATGTTTTAAGTTTTGTCAGGAGAAGCAGGAAGAGACAAAACTGAAAGGTTCTCACTTGTTATTCTAAATCACCAGCAGATTGAAAAATAAAGCTGATTTGAAGAAGCAATTCTTGTGATAGAACTGACAGCTCCTTTATAAAACAGAGCTGAGCTAACAATAAACTGATAAATAGATTCATAAAACCAGTATGTGTGTTCAGTAAAGTGAGAAAAGGACTTAAAAATGTAGTAAAGTTTTGATGCTGCAGACAAGAAGTAGCAGAGAAATTCAAGAATTTTCTGTATGTCCATGCGCTTAGCAACACATGGAATATATGAAGGTATCTTAAACTTGTTATCAAAGTCTTGTTAGAATTCCTTCCTCCCTTGACAGTTAGATGGAAATATCCTGGGAATGGCATTTATCAAAAATTACTAGGGAAAAACTTTTTGAATTTAATGCATCTTCTTTAAGATTATAATAGAAGAAAAATCCAACAATAGATGTGAGTAATGTCTATTCAACATTGAATAGATCAGGTAGGATAAACAACAAAAATGTAAAGAAATACGTTTGCCAGTTATTTCACAAACCAGAATTAGCAGTCAATAGCCTTTCTATTCAGAGGATATATGCTTTAAGATCTAACAGCAGACCTTTGGTAGAAAACTTTTTCAGTGATGCCATAAACTGATTCCACTTAAGAACTTTAAATTTTTTATTTATCCTAGTAAGTGAACTAGACAGCTGTTGAGTTTTTCTCCTTAAGGAAATGGTTTCAGAGTACTAGGCAACTAGTTGCTACTGCCAAATGTCACTACCTTAATTACCGGTTAAATTCATTCCATCATTAACATGCCAGTTAGTTGTATGCAACATTGGCTTTTCAGGTTTCAATTTAGAAACAAATTGTGACTGAAAATTGGATGACCTAAATATCCTCCACATAAATAGAAATGGCCAATGCTGGGAGGTAGCAGGTCAAATGTAAGAACTGAAAAAGACTGGTTCTGCAATGAAATGCCTCCAGAAATGTTCTGGTACAAACTAGCTGCTGTGAGAATGTGTTAGCAGCCTGAACGATAGACAGATTTCTTTCTCTCCCTTTATCATATCTTTATTTACTTTATTTACTGTATTAGAGAGCATCCAAAGGAGGGCAACAAAGATGGTGAAGGGTCTAGAGGACAAGAAGTACGAGGAGCAGCTGAGGTCACTTGGATTGTTCAGCCCAGAGAAGAGGACACTGAGGGGAGGCCTACAGCTTCCTCATAAGGGGAGCGGAGGGGCAGGCGCTGATCTCTTCTCTCTGGTGACAGCGACAGGACCCGAGGGAACGGCACAGAGCTGCAACAGGGGAGGTTCAGGCTGGATATTAGGAAAAGGTTCTTCACTGAGAGGGTAATCGGGCACTGGAACAGGCTCCCCAGGGCAGCGGTCACGGCACCGAGCCTGCTGGAGTTCAAGAAGCACGTGGACAGCCGTCTCAGACACACGGTCTGATTTTTGGGTGGTCCTGTGCGGAGCCAGGAGTTATCTCAGTGATCCTTGTGGGTCCCTTCCAACTGGGGATATTCTATGATTCTGTATCTATTTTTGTGAGTTCCCTTGGCTGTTCAATTTAAAAACTTGATAAACTTCATGTTAAAATTATTTACATAAATTAAAAACTCATGTCACTATAATTCCATCCCTTTTGCTAAGTGTGTAGTGACACAGTTGTATTTGGAACAGCGCATACAGGCTTCATTCAGCGTTTCACGTGTTTCCACTCTACCATCTGTCTATTGCTCCTCCCCCAGGTCTGTGCGCCCACAGATGCTGCATCCACCACTGTGCTTTACTGCTTGGGAAAGTTTTGCTTTCTTCTCTCTGGTATTTTCTAAAGAAACTTGTCTAAGAGTACAGTGGATCTTGCCTCCCAATCTGTTTAGCTATCATCACATCACTATGCTCTGTTGGAATTCTTACAGAATTCAGAGGTCAGATGATAACCAGGTTAGCTAAGGGTGAGACTTTTCAGAGGCTAACAGTTTGGTCTAAGATATAGTTAATTTTCCTTGGGTTAGGGGAGAGAAAAGAAAAGGGAAAAGGAAAAGAGAAGAAAAAAAGATAAAAAATGGAAAAGGGAAGGAGAGAGGAGAGAATTTGTTTACAGTGCACTTTCTTTTGTCAGTCTTCAAGTTCCTTCCCAGGATTTCTCCTAATACTTCCTTACTTCCTTAGAAATAACAAAATGTTTTATCAGATACATCCAGCAAAAGTAGAAGCACCTTGCACAGAAATTTTCAGCCTGAACTGCTAATATAATGTGTATGTATATGTAAAACAACTGACACAAACATATAACAGAATTCACTAGGAAACCTTAACTCTGGGTAGTACTACAAACTTCAAGCACAGAAAAATATACAGCTGTGCAGAAAAAAGAAGTCTAGATCTTCGTAAAAGCATCAAGATTAAAAGAGGGCAAGCTGTGAGGGAGAATTATAACTTTACTGTGGACATTTTCTATAATTGCTTTAATAAGATGTAAAAATGAGATAGCAACTGTTAGAAAACTTAAAAGTATTGGTTGTGAAACTTCCTCCTATAATAGCAAAGGCTTTTGTACAGCAAAACCTCTCGCTTCTCTTTAATGTGAAAGAGAAACTATGGTTTAGTGAAGCTAAAACACTTAAAGTTAAGAAGAAAATATCTGAATTTGTTTTTTTCCTACCATTTTATGTTTCTACAAATATATAAAATATTATTTCTAATACATAGAAAAAACAGGAATAATAGAATAAGATAAATGAAATGACAAATATTAAATGTTGTTCATCTCTACAGAATGAAAATGACCTCTGCTCTTTCCTTAAGAATGTTAATTTTATCTTTTTGTTTGGTATTTGCATTTTCAAATGGCTTGGCATCTTTTTTCTGTTATCCTAAATATGTGCAAGATTCTGCAAACCAAATTACTAATGATTTTTCAGAAAACCTAACAACATAAATGTATTACAAGTAGTCAATCTTTAGGTTTTAGTCAGTTCCAAATACACATTTTTTGTGCAATGAGGAGAGTAGGTATATGCATTGAAATCAACAACAAGCATTCTTTAAGGAGCAATAAATTTGTTTAAGAAGAAATCACTTCTTATAAATATCTCAGTCCTACTAAGAGATGTGACAGTATGATATTTATATTTGAGTCAGGACTCAGAGACTACGTAAAGACTCTGTGTAGGTTGAAATGAGTAGCTTTTTCTTCTCTCTCTCTCTCAAAAAAAAAAAAAACAATGCATGGAGTATCAAACACCAGCTGCTAGTCAGAGAGATTTGTAAATCTTCAGGGTGAAATATTTAATAGGATAAATATGGTAATACAAAGTTTTATACTTAATTTTAAGGAAATTAAACTGAATACTAGAATTATATGAACTGTAACAGATTTTATACAACAAGAAAGGTAAATAATGAGGCAGAGTCATTTCTTATTGCCTATGTTAATGTATTTATGCAATTGTCATCTGGTTTATTATTCACATGGGAAAGATTCGAATTTTTAATAGAATTTATGTTCTTAAACAGCTGTCCTACAATCCAGTGGTACTTAAAAGAGTCTATACACTTCCACAACTGCTTTATAAGAAGATATTAGGCTAGATGTGAAACAGTGAACACCACTCTGAAATACATTCTGTACAAAGTGAATGCTGTTTTTTATATAGATGCAATTTTCTTCCTTATTATTTTCATTTCAATTAAAAAAAAAAAAAAGTTATTTAGGGTGTACATGCTTAACTATGTGCAATTTAGCTTCTGCTTTTGTGTTTTTGTGACTGCTGAATGCATAAAGATAAGAGGGTGGCTCAGGCCTTCGATTGTTTTGAAATTAAATAACTATGATTAGCTTTAAGATACTTTTACAGTCTTGTGACCAGAAAATATGCTGAATTAGCACCTATATTTTTACTTGAAGTCAAAGAATAGAGAAAATTAGTGGACCATGATTCAAGAAGGATTGAAAATTATGACTATTCAAAAGTACTTCTGATCATGCAGATCCTACAGGTATTGACATAAGCCACATAACTAAGGTAAATGTTTAGAAATCAAGCTTATGTTTGCTCAGATTTTATTCTGAAACAATTTAATTTTTTTTCTCTTTTGGAAGCCTTCTATTAAACAAGTGGTGCAGATGATAGGTATGTGTCATTTCAGCTTCCCCTAACACATTTGGAGTCATAAGGCGATACCTGTTAATAATATGAATTTTGTTTAGTGATTAGATTAGAAACATGAAGGACATAAGTGAATCATTTATAATTTCTTAATTCTCTGTGATGGATTCAGGTCATGTTTTGTGTTATATCACATCTGATTGCCAAATTGTCAGCTCTAATGCAACTCTCACTTTTAATATCCCCTGCAGCCCAATTACAAAATCAGTTTTTGATCAAGTTCCTAGATTTTAGAATTATCATGTTGTTATAAATTGAAGACCTGAGGTTTAAGACTTGTTTTGTTATGTAAAAATACTAAAAGCTACTTTTTGAGGTACTAATAAAAATTGCAACAAATTCTTAGAAATTAAATAAAAACCTGCCCATGCCCAGAATATGAAGAACACTACAAAGTTACACAGTGCATGTAAGGAAAGGAAGAGAGACAAACTTCATTAATCTTCCAGAAACTGATCTCACTGAAGCAGTGAATATACAACTAACGGAGAATACTGCTGCAACTTTGGAGATAGAGAGCCTCTGGACATAGCCTTCAATTGCACCATAAAAATCTAGCGTATCCATTCTCTGAACAGACCCAAATAGAAATTGGGGTTTCTTCCTCCACATCAAACCCCTTTTCTTGGTACAGTTTTAGAAACCAAGTTTGTTAATCTAAGCTTGAAAACGTACATTTTCATGTAATACACCACTAAAATCATACAAACTATAGTTATACAGTTGCCTACATTTATCCTGAAATTTGCACATGAATTGGCCAGTTGGCCCTGCCAATATATTTTTTCCATAATATGAACATACCAAAACCCACTAAACAGGATTCTAAATGCTAAAGTTGACTTTAATTAACATTCAAAATAAAGCAATGGACTTTATAAATAGAGAAGCTCATTTCTGGTGGTAAAGGCAGAATAAAAGGGTCTTGCAATCAAGTCTTGCTTTTGCCCACTTCATCCTTTCAAACTTGCTTTCCAACTGATAAATTCTAGTGATCATCTGTGTTGCTGCAAATCTCACAAGTCTCAGTATGGCTCCTTTTGAGGTGTTTCTTTTCCTCATGGTGGGAGCTGACTGTGCTTCTGGGAGTGTAGGAAACAACCCATACCCATGCTGTCAGCTTGTTATCACCCCTGCAGGCCAGGAGCTCCTCATCTGCTTATGCTCCCTTGTGCCCTGCACGCAGCAGCAGTTTGTGAACATCCAATGCACGGCACTACAGCAAAACAGAATGTACCATCCATCGTATGCAAATATCTATTATTCAGGATGACCCCTAGGAGACTACTTATTAGCCTTTGTCTCTCTTAACCACATACTCCACCACATACAACACCTGGCTGTGGAGAACTCAGTGTATGGATATCAGCAAAACAATAGCAAAAGATGTTCATCATTGATAATAAAGGGTTCATTCCTTCTGAAGAACAAAATACTGCTATACAACCATTAGAGAATCAGAAGACACAGGAATGTTAACTTGCCCAAGGAAAACAGAAAGCACTACAAATGGTTATTTCATTCATAATGGCATTTGTTTTTATCATTAACATTCATTCTGTTGTGCTTCTCCCAGCCCTATCCCAGCCCATCTTCCACACACCTACTAACACCACATTTGTTTTTTGTATGTCACTGTCAAATGTTGGTTGACAGTAGGATGGGACAAATTTAACTGCACTCTGCAAACCCTACATTTTCTCACAGATACCCACTGGACTTATACAGTTTCCATAATACTTTAGGGGAGTTCTGTTTCTTTGCAATGAATGGACACATAAAGAATGTTAGTAATGTAGAGCATTCACATTGTTACATGAAACAATAAACAAAAAACACACACTGAATTGGCAGGCCATGTTAAAATTACACTGCTATTAAATGCTCAAGGTTTTTTCTGGCTCTAGATCTAATTCAGAAATGAGTTATCTGATGAAGAAAGAAATTGATGTATGCTTCCAAAATCTTCAAAATAGTAGAAAGTAATGAATCACATTTTTCCCTCTCAGTTGTTATAACAATGATGAATGATATACTCCTTGAAAAATGTTGCTGAATCATCCAGTAAACTGTTTGTTTTACAGTAGGTCTCATCCGCAGATATGCTGACCTTCAGGGTGTTCCTGACAGGCTCAGTTATCAAAATCTGTTTTTCTGGCACAAACTCTATTCTTGCAAAAACTGCAACTTGTTCATTTGTAAAAGAAGTTGCCAGTAATTGTGCCTGTTGATAACCTTTCTGTCACTGTTTTCTTCATGTAACTCAAACCAGAAGAATGTTCCACTGCATCATAAGGATGCTTTTAGTGAAGTAACCCATTCTCTCTGTCATAATCACATTAATAATTTAAAATGAGGGCAAACTGTAGCTGTGTTTACCATTCTGAAAGCTGATAATTCATGAGAGTTAAGCTCCTTCATCATCTATGTAACTGACTAAAAACGAACTAAAAATAAAAATTAATACAGAGTGTTTACCATCTGATATGCAGTTTTTCTCTGAAGAGGTTTTTCTAGCTGTCTCTTGTCACTACCAGCAATGCAACTTTAGAAAGGATGACAGTCACTCTGGGTCAGAACCCCACAGAAATGGTCGCACAGATGACTGTGCAGATACTGTACTATGGCACAGTTCTGCAGTTACACCAGAGAATGGCTCAAAGTAAGGTGAGCATTCACATTATCATTTGATTTTTAAGTATATCAACAGTTGTATTAAATTCAGAAGAATCACTTACTAGCTGTAGCTACATATTCCCTCTTCACCACTACAGTCCCGGGATCCTTGCAGAGAAATATTGATTGTAAACAGCACGAGGGTGCATTATTGCCTGAAGGATAAGCAATCTCAAATTCATTTTGTCCCGCTTATTAGGTGAGCCAATCATGGCTTTTCCAGTATTATTTCTCTCAAGGGAATGGATAAAGACCTGAATACGGAATAACATTCTACAACGTGAAACAACTTAGACATTTTAATTTCATCTGAAGTAGTGTTCCTGACATATCTGTAATTACTATAAGCTGGTCTTTAGTTTTAATTTTGACTAGCGTGGAACTCAACAGGCTCTATTAAGACAAGACAGGCAAAGCTTCCAGGAAAGACTCAACCTGACACATGATATTTTAATTCTGCACATCTCTCAGAGAAGGAGTTCGTCCTACTCAGGTGGGAAAACCATGATCTATGGGGAAATTATTCCATACATGCTAGCTCTTAAGAAGCCAAAAAGAATGAATAGCAAAGTACAATGGATCAAAGATGCCAGCTGGAAGCTTCACTGCTTTTACTGCATCAGCGACAGCAAGCAGCACCACAACACAAGGTCTAAGTGAAATCCATGTAGAAAAAAAACAGGAAAACACTGAAATTATATGAAATCATGATTCAGCAAATATAAAATTATTAAAGTAATCTGCAAGTTTTTCGCTACAGGAAATGCATTATAACACATTACTGTAACAGCTTAGATAGATGTATCAATTGCATGTTTATAATAGAAAGCGTATTTGCCACACGTGAAAAGATGTATTATAGGTACAATTTTAAGGGACATGTTTTGGTAATATATATACTTATAATTTAAATTATACATAGTCCTTATCATTTATCCTTGCTTATCATCACTACCACATTATCTTTTACAGACAAGTCTTTCAAATTTACATTTACAACCACTTTTAATGGTAAAACAAATTAAGAAGATTTTCAGAGCATTAAGTCTGCAATTGTTTCCTTTTCTGTGTATTAAAAGATGGGCGTTTATCTCTTGGGATCAGAGAATTGAGAATCCTTTACTTGCAAAGCAATTTTAGCTCTCCTTGTAATCAATATCTTTTATGTATGTATGTATGTATGTATTAAAAACTAAATAGAAATAGTTAAGTAGAAAAGCAAAAGGCATTTATGTACACAGGCATATGCAAATTGAACTAAATATTTGATTAGGTGAAATGGTCAGTTGAACTTTTTTAATTCAAGGCAGTGTAATCCTTACGCAAAGAATAAAACTCCTATTTAGAATGATACATCTCATATTTCGATTCTTAGTTTTTAGTTATTGGTATGTTCTATGGACTCTACAACATTTTCCTGAAGAGGTTAGGGGAAAGACTACAATATTCCTAACTTAGTAGGAAAGCAAAATCATCAATTTCCATAATTTACTCATACAATCAGGCCTAAACAATTTTATTATACTGTGGAGTATTCTTGCTGACTGATTGATGAATACAACTTTTTGAACTTCAGTGCTGATGCATGCATGTTTGAATAGGAATGATTACTTCTTTGTCTTTTCTTTCCCATTCCAGAATTATCTACAATGATAAGCTTCCTGGACATAATTTTGAACAATTTTGAACAAATCTGAGCTATCTTGACATTTTATTTTATCCAGAAACAAATCTTTTTATGTTGGTAACAGCGATTATTCTGACTGGGGCAAAATTAATTTTCCACAGCTTGAAATCTCCTTAGAAAGGCCAACTTTCTAGAAGAAATCTTACTTTTTAAATAGAAGAAATTCTTTTTTTGTTTTTGTTTGTTTTTGTTGTTGTTGTTTTGTTTTCATTATGTCCCAGGTGTGATTCCTGTTTTAGCTAAACCATTTACCCATGCTTAGTAAAAATCCTTCTCATGTGAATAATGTTAATAAATACTATGGGACAGGAGTTATTTTAAGAAAACCGCAGGATATGGTTCATTTCTCTGTTCTCTTGAAAAACTAAAATGATGAAACAGATAATTACTCTAATGGGAAATGTCCTTCCTTGAGGAGAACAGGCAATCCTTTTGTTCTGCCTCAAAAACAGTTGAAGGTAAGCACAGAGAGACTTTTCAAAGAAGCAAATCTGTTCTGATAATTTTTCCCCTAAACTGGGACAAACTCCAAGGCATTCCTTAGGTGTAGCTGGTTCCATTTCAACATTCATTCAACGTGACTTAGGCTTTGGACCTAACCTCACTGCCTTTAATACAATGCAACAGAAATCATTTTAGTAGTGTTGTACAGGCAAGTAACATAAATTGTTGATTGAAACTGAAGACCATGGAAAGTGAGGTGAAGTGCTTCCTCTCTTTTCTTTGTTAAAAACACTCTAAATCCCCCTGTCATATTCTGACGTGTAGTGAGTTATTGTCCCTATCTTAGAGTACAAACAGCATTTTTTCTGAGCTTTAACTGTTTCACCTCTAGTATGTTGCTGAGTAAATTCACCTACCTATTCGGATCCAATTTTAAGCAAATGTTCTTCTCAAAGTAAATAATATCCTCTCAGTTTAATAATTCTTGGTACATAATTTAATAATACATTTTATTTTTATTTCTAAATAGGAAAAAAATATGCTTTTTTTCCAGTGAAATAGGTTTAAAAAACAAAATCACCCTTGTAAATGTAAGTAATGATCTCAGGAACAATCAATGTTTTTTTTTTCCTTAAGAAAATACTACTTTCCAACCCTCATATTTTAGGGAAAACAAAGACTTGTATACATACTAGTAGATATTTGATCTATTATCTTTAGTGAAAACCACAAAAAGATCACTATGTTGGTCAGTAAAGAAACACTACTATGATCTAAATACTTGATTTTAGTTAAATATATTGCTATCCTGACTTTTAATTCACTGTTACTGAACATTTCCACGCTACTTCTGCAAGTGACTAACTTTAAAGATGAAATGTGGAAAATTACTTACAGTTAGGCCTGTTTTTGTCTTTGCAGTCTTAGAGGGGTAGCCTATGAGCAATAATACATCTATTTGAAAGACATTCAGCAACGATAACCATAGATAAGATCATTTTACTGAAGAAAAAATTATTTCCTTTTCAACACGTCATCCACTGCAATGATATCCCAGGCTTGTTATTGTTACATTCAGGTAGTTGTTAGCTCAAAATGCAAATAAACTTTTGTAATGGCAAACAACAGATTCTCAATAGATGCAATCACGTACATGAGAAAGATTTGTGATAAAATTACAGCAGCATACATAATGCTTTAGAAGCCTATCTTAGCTGAGCACACGCAGACTTGCAGTAATATGCATTTCTACAGCAAATGATAAATAGCCCATATTCTTTATTTAAGAGGTCATATTGATTTTTGAAACAGTTGTAGTTAAGTAGCAACGTTAAGAATGCATGCATCTTAATTACAACCAACTCAAACGTATAATACTTTTTAATGATGGTAAATAAATCAATCAGCATAAATTAACAATGACAGGGGCTCAGAACCAGAAATGCTGTACCTGACACTTTCAGCCTATAAATGGATAATATAACAATAAATTGCTAGAATATAGTGTCTGTTAACTGGAAGTTACATACCATACTGCTACCATATCCCCATAAAATATAATCATAGTTATTGCTAGGATGAGATTGCCTCTCTTTTGTTAGAATGAGTTTTAACGAAAGTTAACTTAATATACTTTTCCTAATCCAACTGAATGTAAAATTGTTATTTGTCTCACTGCTACATGAGCAAATGAGAATAGGAAGAATAATGTTTTAAATATGGATTAGGCATTGTCAGAGAATATCGGGTCTCTGAGTGTGTAATAATGCCAGTACAATTTAAGACAGGTCAGACAAGCTTTATTAACTGTGATCATAGTGAGAGAACATTCAGGCAGCACTTCCCCCTCTGCTCCCCTGTTTTCTGCCAAGTGATTGCACAGACCCCACTTACATACAGTTTTCACAGAAACAAAAGATGTGAGGAAAATCATTCTAATGTGAGGAAAATCATTCTAATGTTAACAAAGCCAGGTGTGCATTCTTGGGAGGGATGGACTCTAGACAATTTATAAGTTAATAAGGCCAAGTAACCATGCCTGGGAGAGATGGACTGCTTGTAACAAGCAGCTTGTTAACTGCCACATGGAGAGATGGCTCTTGGTGCTGCCTGTAGGAGTGCCACATCCAGTTTTATCTTAGCTCAGAATTGGGGGTTGGAAACAATCACAGACTGCTAGCTTTAGGTTGAAAGGAATGTTCCTTTCGTTAGGATAAACTTCTTAGCCAGACTTCTCAAATCTTAAATACTAGTAATTTTACCACTGCAGCATTTATGGGGGAAGTAGCATCTATACTTGTACCCTAGTGGTAGCAAAAATACAATAATTTTGTAATAACAGCCAATGTTTTAAAGAGAACTTGTAAGAAGGACATTTCCAGTTTTGTCCCATTTCAGTATTTCCTGCCAAGATACTGCGTGCTGTAATTCATTTAATTTTTGTTTTCTTTCCAACAGTGGTATTGGTTACATTGAAACACCAATTCAATGATTTTACCAAACCTTCATGAAATTAGTTCATATTTAAATTAAAATTCCTACACAATCATTTTTCTTGAAATAATTTCCTAGGTAGGTGTAGTGCCTTAATTCAAATGGTTAGCGAAAGGAGCAGTTACTACATTTGACTGAACATGAGAAGCATTTTCAAATTCTGTTATACCACTAAAATATAAACTAGACCAGACAGAACATATTTGAAAGACTCCTTTTTCTACAACCGCATTTTTCTTAACCTAAATGATATGGTAGTGGTGTAAAAAATGTACAGACTCAGTGCCAGCTGTGCTTACACAACAGTAGATGACTTTCATACAGTTCATATTATTTCCATGACCAATTCCTAAATTATGCAGCATCAGAAAACCTTAAACCTCAGATATATCTCAGATATTCTGAGACAAATAAGATACACTGACAGCCCAAAGAAACCTACACCTCTCTTTAATCAGTTAGTTACCTGCTCAATTAATACTGTACCTCAAGACAAAAGCATTGGAGCCATAACATTTAAAAAAAAAAAAAAAAAAAAAAGTAGATCTTTAATACTCATTGACTTTGCCAGCTTCTGCTCTAAGCCAGACAGAATGCAACAGTTCAAAAATCTTTGAACAAACAGGAATGAAGGTACAAAAATAGCATAAATAAAGAAAAAACAAAAAACAACTAAAAAAAAGCCCTTTTTGTGTAATAGTACATGGTGTTTGTTTCATCAGCGCATACACATACATCCATCCTGCCAGGGCGCAGCAAGGGCTGGCTGCTCCCCGAGGGCGGGGAGCTGCAGAGGGCCGAGGCCAGGCCTGGAAGCCCGGGCCCTGGCCGTGCAAGCGCCTGGTGGTGGCAGAGCTGGGCCTCAACATCTTATGGTGTCACCAGGGCACAACGAGGGCCCCCATGGGCTGACGTGGGCCATGGGGAGACCCATGGGGCTGGGGGGAGACCCCTGGGAAAGGCAGCACATGTAAGCACCTGTAAGTGCTCTGAAGGCCCTGACATTTTCTACATTAACAGCACATTGACAGTTGTTATCATAACCTGACCATATAAATACCTTGTCAATTTAAGTAAGTAATCTAATTTACTTAAGCATTCAGCTTGATTGTTATGATGCGATTTGAAGCCACAGGTCAAACAGGCTGTCTGTACAGATTCAAGGAGCACAGACACTTGCCGGCAAGTTTGCACCGTCATATTGCTTGCTCTCTGTCTTGCTTGTCAGTGTTGGTCTACAAATTGTCAATGCAGTGTGCGTGTTTGTTCACACCTGAGTTCCTTTTGGAGCAAACTACCTAGGGCTTGGGGGAGACAGCTAGCCACGGACTTGCATACCCTTCCGACCCAGCAACAGGGAAACTTCAGTCTTACACAGCAATAAGGAACATTTTTTCAGAAAGCTTTTCCTCCTTTGCATTGAAAAACAAATATATGTTAACAGAAGCACATTCTTTACTGTATATTCTGATTTCATCATTTGTAACATGTTCAGGTGTTCTGTTGCATCACATCTATTTTTCATTAATAGCTTTTACTTGAAAAGAAGTCATAGGCACAATTATATTTCCTTCATGAGGGAATTTCTTAGCTGGATTGCAGAAATCAGCTGCCAGGTAGCAAACTGAAAAATACACTGCAAGGCAGGCTGAATTATAAATAGCTGTGATATTGGATCCACTTAGACTTCTTTAAAATAGCAGTATTGAACCAACAAACACTGCCAAGGTATACAGAGTATTTCTACTCTGTACTGCTACAAAATCTGCTCTCACTTTTTGCTATGTTCTCAGTACATTAAAATTAACATTAAATTCATTCCAATATGAAATTCTCTGAGATTTATATGCAGCTGCTTCAAGAGAATTATGTATTCTCATAGCATTTAACAATAATATTGATTCCAGGAAAGCTTCTAGTAAGTGATAATGTTGCGGGATTTCTGTAGAAATAGCAGGAAAGTAACAAACAAAACCAAAAAACATAAGTCAACATTAAGGAAGATAAAATGGGAAAGGTAAAAGAAACAAGCAATTGTGTATAAACGTTCAATACTTCAACTCAATTGTTAAACACATGACAACAGTCTTAAGGGCTAATCAATACAAGAATTGTATTATATAATAACATATTAGCAGTTGGGTGATTCCTGTGATTATTTTCTAGCAGCGAAAACAATCTCAATGCCTGCTTTCTAAGAACAAGTTATCCCTTACCCTTAATTTCAGAAGAAACTTATCATCATGAAATGCACTCATTGGCCATGTAGAGTGAAAGGGTTAATATATTTTCAGATCTTGGAATATACAAAGATAGTATGTGTTAACCTTTTTTAACTGAAGGACAATTTAAACTTTTTACACATACACAAAAAACACACAAAGAAACTATCCTACATAGTATTAACTATAACAGGAAAATGTTGCAAATGAAATCATTTGGGGGGGTGGGGAGGAGCCTCAATTTTGTTTTTTTTTTTTTTCTTCAAGAAAAGGAAGTTTAAATTCTCAAATCAAATTAAGAAATCAAAATATTGGGGTAAGAGACAAAACTTCAAATAACTGAGCTGCTAAAATATAAGGATTACGTAGTAGACCAACTAGCCTTTAGATGGTTTGAGCAAGTTTGTATAAGTAACCTTAGATTGAACCTAAAGCAAAGCAAATAAAGAGGCAAGTAGCTTCCACTGAATAATTTAAATCACCTTACACAAGACATAAGTAGAAAAGGAATGTAAGAGATGGAGAAAGATCAATTACTGAAATAAGCCAGACTCAAAGAAAAAAATGGAGAAATAAATTGAATGTGATTAGAACAGAGACTCTTCGAACAAATACCTGACTCTCTCTGTCCAGTACACAGTCTTAAGATTCCAAACCCTCCAAGGGTGTGTGGCCAAGGGACAGCTGAGATCTTTTTAAGATGGGCCAGAGCTTACTTACCTACTACTTCACTTTGAACAACATTATATGTCTTCAAATAAATGTCTTTTACTGAGATTTGCACTTGTCATGGTGATAAAATCCCCCAAATTATTTATACAGCGCCTTATAATCATGATATTCCAACACCAAGGCATTATGATAATAGAAGCTTTTTTCATCTGTAAGAATAGTGCATCCACACACCATCTTGCTATATGAAAATTAGATGTTGTACAGCATTGCTCCTGAGAGTTACAAATGGCTTTTTTTTCCAAGACAGACAGACATTGAGCTAATTGATACAACCGTAATTTGAAAATTTCATATGCTATTTCAGACCCTACTGCTGAAAATTGTTCCTTTGTCACAAAACACTGCACTTCAGTAATGTGAGATTTGAACCAAAATAAGCAGGATTTGTTTTCTTTCATTTTTATTTTTTAAATCTGAGATTAATTGGATAAGAAATGGAAAGCAATTCTGATTACAATCTAAAAATATTAATTTCATAGATGAGAAGATACAATTTGTTCAGCTATTCCTTTCCAGACACTTTATTCAGATTATGTAAAAGGTTTCGGTTCTTTCATACTCGTAACAGTATTCATCATCCACCAATTTTTGTCCAGACTTCATTATTTTGAAAGAAATAGTATCATTTTATAGGAATAAGGCTCCTATTAATTTTGAAGATCTTTTCCTGCATCTTCAAATGTGAATACTACCACTAATTAAGTATTTTTAAAGGACATTGCAAGAAATTGAATTTGTCTGATAGATGTCACAGCAAGAATGGAAAACGTAAAAGCTTTCCTGCTATCTTAAGATAACATAACAATCTCCGTCTTCAAGTCTATACTTGCAGAACTAAAGCCAAGCAAGCAAGTTATTTAAGGATTCCATCTTCTTATTTCTTCCATTTTTTTCAAGAGTAATCCTGCCAGAGATGTATGTGATATGGGACCATGACTTATCAAAAGATAAAGCAGTCAGCAATAAAAGCCCCAGAGAAGTGATAATATCGAAGCCAGAGTACTATATGTTGAAATTTTGAGTTTCACCTCGTGAATGTTGTTTGTGCAACATTCGATACATTCCAGTTAAAAAAAAAAAATGTACAAGCCTGGAAAAGAAAAATCTTTTTCTGTATGTACATACATATGTGTGTGTATGTAGACTAGACTTCCAACAATTAGAAGAGTTAAGAAATAATTTTCTTCCTAAGAAAATTCATGGAACAGTCACTGCATATTTTGATATTATTTCATACACTAAGTGAGAAACCACTGTTCCCTTTCAATAAATTTGCATGCCCCTTGATTTCAGAGAAATGAAAGAAGAAGGAATTTTTAAGTGTCTGATACTTGAGTACCTTATGAAGATATTGGTGGGGAATGAAGATGTTCAAACATAACAGCACAGGTCTACCTTAGCTACAAAATAGATTCTCATATTTATTTCTAAAAATTACTGGAGCCCTGAATGTCTTTTACTGCATTATGAACAACTATTTATAGTTGTATTTTCTTGCAGTTTAGTGTATCACACCAATATGTTTCATCCTCTACAGTTAATTACATAAGTGATTATAAGAATATATATTAATATTCTTCTGTAAAAATACTATTATATATATTATAGTTTATTACAAAACTGTATACTGGATGCAACATGAATTCAAATGGATTATAGAAAAGAATAAAATACTTAGACTTAAAACAGTTTGAGTGATTCTCTAAATATCTCTCAAGTTACTGGTCCTAGGAAACCCTGTGGCTGACCACCTTGTTCAGACTGGCAAAGGTAGAAAAAAATGTTAACTTGGAACACACCAAGCCTTTCAGAATGAATAGTACAATCTTTAGCAACACCTGCAAACTATTGTGTGGACATACAGGAATATTCTTCTAGTACTCGCACTGTTGACCAATATGATACTGCCCGCTGCAGCAGCGCCTGGGCTGCTGAAGCAAGCTGCCCCAATACTGATTTGTTACGGTATGATGTTGAGTATCCGTTTACCTACTTGGAAAATCTAGTTTCTGTTATCTGGCAGGAATGCATTGGTTTCTTAAAGTTCCCATACCTTTTATATGCTTACTATTCTGCATCCGCAGCTGAAATAGTAAGAGTAACTGTCACATAACACAACATTTGTTTATGCCATGTTACTGCACTTAACTGTATGAGCTGGGGGNNGGGGGGGGGGGGGGGGGGGAAGGAACGTACCCTACAGGTGGCAGTGTAAGCACACTGAAGAAACTTTGGTGAGCCATCAAGTATAATCACTTAAAAACATTTATGATTAACAATAAATTCATAAAAACAATTATTACAAAGGAAATTAAAAAGAAATGGCACACATTGCTCAGATTAGATCTGCCAGCAGCACTTTTAAAATGTGTTTCAGTCAATTAAATCATCTCAGTGGCATTTTTTGGTACTGGTAACACACTATGGGCTAGTCTTCTATCAGGAGGATTCACTCTTCTACAGCTCCTCTAACACATTTACAGATTATTAGAAAAGACTGAGATACTTTTCTGTGTTAATATAGAGGGAGTTTAAGCATACTGTCCTTTAAGGTTGGACTCCTGTTAAAACACATTTTATTATTTCAATGTCTTAGTAAAAAGATTAGGAACTTGAGCAGCTGAAGAGAGGAAATAATTTAATAGCTTTACATTTAAAGCAGATTAATATCATATTTTAATTTTAAAAAAGTCTTTTTTTTTTTGAGTTGCTTGCATTCGTACAGCTATTCTGCATGTTTGAAAGACTCACATGTAGACAGAAAAATGAGTGCAAATGTATCCAGTATGAGCAGCCATGTTATAACTCCTCAATAAATTACATCATTTGCATAAAGTTTTAAGCATCTCCAAACTTTTTTTTTTTTTTTTTTTAAATGAGTCACGCAGTAATCCTAAGTACCATTTAAAGTGAATTAATGAAGATTACAGTATGAGGAAGTATCTGACACTTTGGGGACATGGTGCTAGAAAGGTTTAGGGGGGTATTTTTGCACACATTTTATAAGCCCACTGAGTAAATCTGGGACTTTACGCATTGTTTTTGGACATGAAAGAGTTTGAAAATCCCATTAACTTCTTTGTGGAAGTAGTCTAGAAGGACTGCTGCTACAGTATAATGTATTTTGCATTAACACTTATTACAGCAGAAACCTAACTTGTGAAGCCAAGGGAGTTCCTGAAAACACTTCTGCAAAACTATTCTCCTTTTCTTGAAATATTTTCAGTCATATGTATTACCTTATTGTGAAAATATAATGGAGTGCATGACATCTGTCTATTTCCTTTTCTTAAAATAACATAGTTTTGTGCAGATAAGCCAATGTCAAATTTGCTTATTGCATAGTTGTTCTGCAGTCATTTTGAATCACACTCCCCCCCCCCGCCCCCAGAGTTTGTTTTAGCATCTTTACTTTATATGAAATTTGTCTTTGAGAAAGTTATTTTTATTCTCAATTACTAAAAGACTTTACTACTAGAAAGAATGAATTCAGAGGGCAGTTTCTCCAAAGTAGTCCATGATTATTTCCACCATGGCTATTTAACGAAGCAAGTCTAAAGCCTGTGCATGTTTAGCAATGTGCTAAGGAAGAAAGCATGCTTACCATTTTCTGATATGAATCCTACTAGTGATACTCCTGTCCACTGTGAGGTGGATCTGTTTACAACTTGTCTACAAGGAAGACTAAAACACATTTAATACAAATCAGGGTAACAACAAAAGTTTTACTACAAAATAAACTATGAATATATTTTTTTTCAAAACACAAAATTCAAAGAGACACTAGGAAAGCATATGTGAATAGAAGGGAGATATACAATGCTCTCAATCTCTCAATGCCCACTGTGTCCCTGCAGGTGATTCTTGCTTTCAGGCTTTGCTGCAGTCAACTCAGTGACTGTCTGAGATGCCGTAAACCCTGCACTGTCTCCAGGAAATTCTTCTCATCACTTCTGTGGCCTGGCTGTCTTTCCCCAGGTCCTCGAGCACTCTCAGTCTCAGCGTGAGTTGCAAGCAGGCTTCCAGCTCTCTGCTGTGAGCATTTGCCTGCTCAAACTTGTGGTTTCTTAATTTTTCTCTCCCTTGAGCCCATTCCTCAGCTCCCACAAGGGCACGAGCAACCTCTCCTCTCTCTGTACTTTTCTACCTAACCAAGCTCCCTAAAAGAACATAATAACTAAGAACAAAGGGGAAACAGCACCACGTCATAGATACATTATCTCATTTAAACATCATGCCACATTTATGCATATAAGATTTCTCCTGCAGCTAAAACTATTAAATGCTCATACCAAACTTCCTTTCTGGTAATCCATCAATGCTGCAGGTATCTAAAATGCATATGTAAATGCTCTTTCAAGTATAGCTTAACACTCCTCTGACAGAATTCTTTTGTCCTCCCACCTTAAAAATGTGGGTCTTATTTCCTGCACACGGGAATTTCTTTGTGGCAGCACAAACTCTTCTGTGTATATATATATATAGAATGAATGTGGCAAATACACAGAAACATTAAAATCCAGCAGGAATTTCACAAATGAAATAATCAGCTATGCCATCCATTAGATAATCTCTCTTCTGTCACACCTTGACACATCTCACAGAGAAGAGTCTTCATGGTTCCGCTTAAAAAATGGTAAGATGGAACATCAGAGACCTGAGTTTCAGGAGGCAGATCAGAAGCCTTGGTTTCCATGAAACTCGGGATAACCTGACTTAAGATATCATAGTTGAATCCTTAAATTTGGGATTAATTTTAATTTACATGCTGCAAGCACTTTGCATATGTATTGGCAGAAAATAATGCAGCCCAGCCCAAGGGCTCACAATATCATCATAACTCAGGGTTTTCCAATACAGAATGCAAGGCTAGGGTGCTTTGACAAAAGAAGCGCTTAATTTGTACAAATTGGGAAACAGAAATCTAGTATTGTCATTCTCAGGTGCCTTCTTTCGTGTTAAAAATAATTACATTACTGCAGTCCAGACAAAAAGAGAAAAGCCAAAAGAATGTCCCTGGAAAAACATGTAATGGTTTGGAAATACTAACTTTACCTGTGTTCTGTAGAATGGTAAAAGCAACCTCTGTTTATGGTGCTTTTTCCTTAAATGTTAGCGACAATGAATATGAATTAACTTCCACAAATGAAATCTGTCATATGATTTCACTTTAATCTTACTCTTTTGTTTTTCTTCCCAGATAAGCAATTAAGTTTTAAATTTCAGTGCCAGCAATAATCAATTTCAAATTTGTAAATTGTAGAAAATTATGTACAAATTTGAATGTTAAAAACAGATTAGAACAGAAAAGATTTAATATCAGGTTGGAAGAGTAAAACACAGCTGGAGAGTAAGATCTTTTAAAAATAATCTACAAGCTCATGTAGTATAAGCAAAACATAATTAAGATTATAGAACTTTACAGTGTAGCTGGTTCTATTCCAACTCTGAATCCAGCTAATAAATCCATGGTGATTTCTGGTGGCTCCTACTTCTTGGAAAAACTTTCATTGAGGATGAAAGGCAGATAGAGAAAAGGGGGCAAAAATACAGGACATACTTCAGCAGCCAAACCAATACCTAATTTTTAACAGATAAAATATGGTCCAAAGTATATGCTTACACTCTCTAAGTGTGCAGATGTTGCTATAGGTTTAATGTTCTTCATTAGAACTTCTTTTTCTGATGGAAAGGACAAAGAAAAATGTACTGAAACCTAGTGTTAACACTAGGGTTAGTTTTTCATACCTGAGCCCTCATTAGAAAGAGCTTAGAGACAAACTCTATGTTGATTCTTAAGTTCTGTTACTGCAGTGGGACCATAGAAGTGAGATGATAGCTTAGTACTTCTAAGCTTTTTGAAAGTTCTTATGAATTAAGTTCCTTTGGATGACAATTCAGTGGTCTAATTCAATCTCCTAAGCATAAGCAATCATGAAACTAATCTACAGAGGCTATTGAGAATGCATATTTTACAACTACTCACTCTGAACAACCAAGTTTAAATACTGCTAGATTAAAAAAATAAAATAAAATTATTAATGTCTGCCTGTTGCAACATTTATCCTTGCATGCAAGCATTTCCCCAGAATTAACCCACCTCTAAGTATCTTTAAAAACTATTTTAATTACTTACATGAAAGAATTAGGGCAAGAGTCTTAGATAAAGCACTATCTGTTAAAGTCAAACTTCACATTTGAAAATCATCTTGTAGCCAATCTTTCTAAAAATCTATTTTAAATGCCTGAAATTGGCCCTGAGGAAAGGCATTCAGACCAGCAGATGACAAGCTGCTTTTGAGCAATAATTCTTCAGTTTGAAGCAAGCAAACCTATTTAATAAAACATAAGATTAAATTAAAGCTTAATTATTAAGAACTCTATCTATTTTTTTTTTTAAAATATAAATTGGGTACCCTGAAGTTAATTAGGCTTGACTGTGTAAGTTGGTTCCTATGAATACAGGCAAGCACTGATGCTGAGAGGAAGGTAAACATATTCATGTTCTTGATCTCTGTACCATTTTGTTTCCAAACACCTGCGTGTGGATTTTGTCATTTAGTTCCAAACACTAGGATGCATTTATTTTATTAGATAGAAGATTCTTGATTAGTTTTGATTTTTTTTTTTTTAGTTGATTTTTATCTCCACTTCAGCTTTAATGAAATGGGGGGCAGGGAAAATACATGTTAACAAGTATAAGCAAATAAAAGGACAACTCCACAGCTCCTGCCACTCCAAATTCCTCAAAGGTACTAGTGAAGTGTCAAGCAGCTCTCTCAAATCCTGTTCTTCTGACATCAGCTGTACACAAGATGTCAGAAAAATCAGCAAACATTGCAAACATAAACATACATCCTCCTCTAAAAGCATTGTACAATGCAGGATGCCAGCACAAAATTCCCGACTTGGAAAAAGACATACCTTACAAAGCCTACCTCCTTTTCTCAGTGTGACCTAGAACTGCTGTGTAGCTGGGAGATTGATTTTAATTTCTTAGCAATTGGATTTAAAGTCTTTGGATCGAACACTGTTTTGAAATACAGCCGGCATGGACTCTTTCTTTTGTAGTCTTCTCCCTCTCTCACATGTTGTATACAAAAACATTCAGGGCCAAGTCCTAGGCTGGCCATTTTGCTTTCCGTCTTTTCGTAGTGTGGGCATACAAGGTACGAGTACCAGGTGTGGCATCTCTCTGTAGAAGAATCAAGAATTGAACTGTTTCCATCTGCTTTGCTATAAGAAGATTATTAGTGGTGTTCATTACCATAACAGAGTGGGACAAGGCTGAACACAGACATAAAGCTGTCTCCACTCTTTTTTTTTTTTTTTTTTTGGAGG
>VXAL01005133.1:123216-143597 GCA_013399475.1 Chauna torquata | reverse complement strand
TTTCTTTCTTTCTTTCTTCCTATTTTGTCAGTTTAAGCTAGAACTGGAGTCTATAGTCTTATAGTCTTATTTTATGCTTTAAAATCAAAAGCAGGATTTCAAATGACAAAAAAACAAGACCTTTTAGCAGATTTACTGTGCTTGTTGCTGATGTCCTTTGACTGTTGTGTTGAAAATGTAAAGGATCAGTATTCTCCATATTGTGCAATATATACATACATATTGCAAAATATTTTTGGCATCCAAAAAAGTTGGCATGATCCTTGGGCTATCTTTTATTAATGCAAAGAGGGAGTCATGCAGAATGAAAAAATTCTGCCTGTATCTTATGATAAACTTCAATGTCATTTCCTTAAAATTCAAGCTGAAAGCATTCCACTGGTATGTATTTATTTCCAAACATTTATTCATGAGTTTGAGCTCCCACAGAACAGTTTTTAAGGAATGTTAGACAATAAAAATAGTAGAAAATACTAAGAGTTGCCACTATGTGTTCTGGGAATTTTGCCTGATCACTGTCATCATTACCATGAGAATCAAAAACTGACCTTTTAAAATTTAAGAATTTCCTTGGCTAATGTAATTTGCATGTAGATTCAGCCACAGGTCAAGAGTATTTTTCTTTTAAATTCTGTCAGGAAATATACAAACAAATAGGCATTTTAGATCAAATTCTGGTACAGAAATCTGGAGGCTACATTTGAACTGAGCACCATTTGCACAACTTCAACAATAATCATGGCAACAAACCTCACCTAAAAACACCATCCTAATTATCTGTCAATTATTTCAGCATATAAAATCACCATCAGTTTAGAAATCAGCTCACATCTTCCAAAGTAACAATTTTGCTCAGTTAGAATTTGTGGTATTTCTTTGCTGTCCATCTGAAAACGTTAACTTTTAAAATCCATTAAATTACATTATCATTTTACTAAAGATATTACCTTGAGACTGGCAGATAGTGACTAATTATCATTCCTCAGTATTGCAAAATTACTTAAAGGTAGGACTGCACATCAATGAAGAGATTAAATCAGTTAGTTATGCATGTGACCCATTCACAGACCACTGTATATCAAACCTGAATTCTTAATTCTGTCTTTAGAACCTAATTAATAACAGAAAAAAGAAATCCTAAATGTAATCTTTCATCTTCCACATAACTTTGAGATGTTATTTGTGTCTACGTCATTGTGAGCAGCATTCATTTAAAGCCTTTTGAATAATAATGTTACCTTTCAAGCCTAACCTTCAGTACTTAAATTTCCCCTGTCAGCTTTCAGTGATAAACCACATATGGATATAATTAAGACATAAAACCCAGCACTTAGTCTAATCTCTAGTCTTAGAAAAAGATCTGTGCAACCTGCTCAGTGTAGAACTTCACATCCAGGACCGTCATTGTGCTCATGCACTTCATGCACTTTATTTTCCTGATGTCAGCTTACTGTCAGCTACGAGCTGACAGTGAAAACGTGGATCAATTTTGTTTTTAATGATGTAATATATTTAAACCTTACATGGTCCAGAAGAGGCTGTCTTATATTATTCTACTATTTATTCTACTTTTAGTATCTGAACATGTAGCAGTCTTNTTGCAATTATTAAATATAATTAAAAATGTAATTTTTAATTAATAATTTGCAATTATTAATATTAATTAACTACTAATGTACTTTAGTAGTAAGGGGAAATTATTAACCTTTGTTGGAAATTCTTCTTGTTTGAAAATTCATACTTCCCCTTCTCCACTGCATTTTACAAATACCAGGAATAAAAGCCTTGTTTCAGTATACGTTCAGATACACACACACACACACACACACATGTGCAGTTGTATGACAAAATCACGTTCCCTTTTTCCTACGATTTCATTTTTCTTTCCTCCTCTATATTTTGCCTTTTTTGAAAGGAAAACAAAACTAACAACAACAAAAAGTAGGAAAGCAAGATATTTTGCTACTTAATTGCTTAGACTGCTACAAGCCACTCTGTTTGCCAACAGTTCACGCAAGACTTAGCAGCCACATATAGTCAACTTCTTGTTGAAATTTTTACCCCATTTTTCTGGCATATTTTCATGGAAAGACTATTCTAGAGACTGGAAAGTGGTTGAGCAGAAGGCTTTATACAATATTGAGTTATATTATGTTCAGACGACTTGATAGAAAAGATTTTTTCTTACGTAGATGTATGTCTTTTTTGCAAACCATGCAAGTATGGAATAAGCCACCAGGCAGTCTTTAATATGACAATTCTTAATGTTCTGTTCCATTTATAACTACTGAGGAAAACAAGTACTGGGTAAATAAGAGATGTTTAGTGTTATCTTAAATGCTAAAATACTATCTTGAATGCTCAAATGGGCCACCATTTTCCCTTAATATTTGTTACTTTTCCTCATTATTATTTTTTCTTATTACTGGTTACTGTAATACTATTATTAATACTGAAGCATTTCCACTTAGAAGATATGGGGGAGAATTTTAAAATAGCACTCATTTTCTATTGAAACAGCCATCTAATTATCCTTGATGTGGTTTTTATAGTATATTGTCACTTACTGGTGAATCATTTTTAGCATGTACTTTTTATTGGAAGAAGAAATTAATTTCAATATGAGTATTATTTAGAACTACTACATGATAGCAACATGTTACAAACATATCATGCTGTAGTGCCACAAAAAACAGTTATTTAAGTAGATACTTCATAATCCAGTTCAAGCTTTACATTGGCCAGAATTATTATTATTTAAATATATTCTCAGTGCCGTTATCATAGGCATGGGCTATCAGATTATATACAGTCCAGCATGATTACATCTGCTTCTGCTTATTTTTTACTTCAGGTGTTCCTTTATTATTTTATTAACCTTTTTTATGATATTTCCATTGTCAAACTTCTGCAAAAGCACCTCAAATACACCTCCCCTGTTAAGGATACATGTAGACGTTAATTCAAATGGCTCCTAATCATGTGTACAGGTTGGAGAACAGGGAAGTAGATAGATGTAATTAATTTACTTAGAAATGTCATAAACCTCAGTGGCATATAATAAAATTACAGAGCTATAAATATATAAACATCATTTCATTCCATTATAAACTCTGAAGTGACAGAAATAGTGATGAATTGTAACGTAGGAAGAAGCCTATTCTTGGCAATCAAACATTTTTATTAGCTAGGACAACTTTATGGGACTCAACACTGCATATTTTAGGAATATGTATTTAAGAAATGTATATGGGTTCATACTTGTCAACAATTAAAATTAGAAAGATCCGCTAATAATTAAACTAAAATAACTGTAAAATAATATTTTACCATGTTATAAGCTCAAATGCATTATTGATAATGGAGTATAAACATCAGGGGAAGAATTCCAGTATTTTATTTTAAATTGTGTTCTTATTCTAGAAACCCCTCTACAAAAAAAAAAACAACATAAAGCCTCAGAATCCTCACCAAGTTTGAGATATTTGTCTTTACACAGAAAATACTGACTTATGTAAGATTATTAAAACAATACAAGTCCTTCTTGTAAAATGTAATCAAAGATGAACAGAAAAAGAACTGTAGATAAGTGAAACTAACCGGCTTTAAAATTACACAAAAAGCTATGCTGGAAGAACATCTTGAAAAATAATAATATGGTAAGTTTGTTTTACTTAATTTAATTTTTATTCTTGAAGATTATTCTTAAATTTTATTCTTAAAGGTTTCATCTTGTGCATTTTGATAAGAAAGGATAATCATAAATAAAAGTGTAATCACACATTCCAGACTCTATCATAAAATGTAGCACAGAAAATTTTAGCCTTATATTTCTCTCATGCAGAGGACCACTCCTTGCAGTCTTTGGGATGAGCAGATGAATTGGCCTCCTGAGATACTTCCCAGGCTTTTTCCAATGACTGTGTTAAACTAAAAAATAACTCTCTATGCCACTTCTTTCACATCACACCAGGACTTGCAGGATGAAAGAATACATTAGCTGAGGTGAGAGGTTTTGTAAAGGATAGTCACAATGGCCTCTTCCCAAATCCCAGTGCAGTCCTCCTGCACAGCATGACAACTACAGTGCAAAACGGTCTGCTACATTTGCTATGTAAAGGGAACCTGTAAAACTGTATCACTGCAGATACATACCAAAATGCAAAAGAAAAGATACCCGTGGGACCACTTTAGAATTATAAATTGGTATAATTTATCAGAGTT
This sequence comes from Chauna torquata, assembly GCA_013399475.1. NCBI lineage: Eukaryota > Metazoa > Chordata > Aves > Anseriformes > Anhimidae > Chauna > Chauna torquata. The sequence goes on along the minus strand of VXAL01005133.1, from coordinate 139,373 downwards.
CAGCCGCAATATGGGGAAGACAACAGATGCAGAATTGAAACTGCCAGCATTAGTACAATATCTGTATTTTCATTCCTGACCTCTCACACCTTTCAGCAACAAATAAGTGCATTAAATCTAAAGCTCTCAATCTGAGTATTGGAAGGGTTCATATTTTTGAAGGTAGGAATCCTTTATTAAAATTCAAGCTTACCTCAGAAAGGTTTAATACTTGATTATCCTGAACTGTCACAAAAAGTGATTCCACTTAAGAACAGTGAGAAATTATATATAGTTAGCAATTACAACAGCAGCACATTCTTCTAAATAATTGGAAGAACTCTGAAGTTCTACTGACAATAGTTAACCACCATGAATGCACGGTATAAAGTAAAGAAGGTGCTGACATTTACATGAAGGGTTTTCAGTACAGAATCAGACAACTTGAAATGCTTATGTACAGGTTAAAAGGAAAACAAAACAAAACAAAACAAAACAAAGCATAAAACCAACCAAACAAAACAACAATAATAGTTGAACGAACTGTGATTTTAAAATTAACCTTACTATAGGCAGTACAATGCACCTTTATTAATAAGATTGCCAGACATACCACATTTTCAGGTCTTCTATGCAGTCTCTTTAGCCTGAAGAAATTTCTGGATTCCTGAAAACACTTATCACCTTTTGAATTTGAAGACTGTTATTACACATCTTTTTCATAGAATCATAGAATGGCTTGGGATGGAAGAGACCTTAAAGACCATCTACTTCCAACCCCGCTGCCATGGGCAGGGATGCCAGCCACTAAATCAGGTTGCCCAAGGCCCCATCCAACCTGGCCTTGAACACCTCCAGGGATGGGGCATCCACCACTTCTCTGGGCAACCTGTTCCAGTGCCTCACCACCCTCTGAGTAAAGAACTTCCTCCTAACATCTAATCTCTAAATCTCCCTTCTTTTAGTTTAAAACCATTCCCCCTTTTTCTATTACTATTCGCCCATGTAAAGAGTCCCTCTCCATCTTTTTTATAAGCCTCCTTCAAGCACTGAAAGGCCGCAATAAGGTCTCCCCAGAGCCTCCTCTTCTCTTCTCTTTTCCAGGCTGAACATCCCCAGTTCTCTCAGCCTTTCTTCACAGGAGAGGTGCTCCAGCCCTCTGATCATCCTCGTGGCCCTCCTCTGGACCTGATCTAACAGGTTCACATCTTTCTTGTGCTGGGGGCCCAGACCTGGATGCAGGACTCCAAGTGGGGCCTCACAAGGGCAGAGCAGAGGGGGACAGTCACCTCCCTCGACCTGCTGCCCACCCCTCTGTTGATGCAGCCCAGGATGCAGTTGGCCTTCTGAGCTGCAGGTGCACACTGCTGGCTCAGGTCAAGCTTTGTTGTCCACCAGAACCCCCAAGTCCTTCTGCGCAGGGCTGCTCTCAGTGAGTTCTTCTCCCAGTCCAGACTTATGTCTGGGACTGCCCCGACCCAGGTGCCACACCTTGCACTTGCACTTGTTGAACTTCATTAGATTCACATGGGCCCACTTCTCAAGCTTGTCCAGGTCCCTTTGGATGGCATCCCTTCCTTGTGTTGTAGTAGCTGCACAACTCAGCTTGCTGAGGGTGTACTCAATCCCACTGTCTATGTCATTGATAAAGATATTAAACAGCACCAGTCCCAAGACAGATTCCTGGGGGACACCACTTGTCATTGGCCTCCACCTGGACACAGAGCCATTGACCACAAGGCTCTGGATGCGGCCATCCAGGCAATTCCTTATCCACCAAATAGTCCTCCCTTCAAATCCATCTCTCTCCAATGTAGAGATAATGATATTCTGTGGGGTGGTGTCAAAGGCCTTATGGAAGTCCAGGTAGATAACATTGGTTGGTCTTCCCTTGTCGACTGATACATTTTCTCCACCACAGAAGGCCACCAGATTAGTCAGGCACAACTTGCCCTTGATGAAGCCATGCTGGCTGTATTGGATCACCTCCTTGTCTTGCTTGTGCCTTAACATTGCTTCCAGGAGGATCTGTTCCATGATCTTCCCAGGCACAGAGGTGAGGCTCACAAGTCTGTAGTTCCCCAGGTCTTCCTGTCTACTCTTTTTAAAAATGGGAGTGATGATTCGTTTTCTCCAGTCACCATGGACTTTGCCTGCCTGACTTTTCAAATATGATGGAGAGTGGCTTGGCAACTGCATCAGCTTGTTCCCTCAAGATCCTGGGACGCATGTCATCGGGCACCATAGACTTGTACCTGTTTGGTTTCATCAGGTGGTCTCGAACCTGCTCTTTGCTTACAGTGGGAGGGACTTTGCTCCCTCAACCCCTGCCTACAGGTTCAGGGACTTGAGATACTGGAAGCCTGACTGCCAGTGAAGACTGAGGCAAAGAACTTGTTGAGTACCTCAGCCTTCTCCTTCTCATTTATCAGAGGGGATACACTCCCCTTGGCCTTTCTTTTCTGACCAATGTACCTATAGAATTCCTTCCTGTTATTCTTTCCATCCCTTTCCAAGTTCAATTCCATCTGTGCCTTGGCTTTCCTGATCCCATCCCTACACATCCAGATGGCATCCCTATACTCTTCCCAGGCCACATGTCTCTGCTTCCACTGCCTGTGCATTTCCTTCTTACACCTCAGTTTGAGCTGCAGGTCCTTGCTCAGCCATGCCAGTTTCCTGCCTTCCTTGCTTGATTTCTTACACGCAGGCATAGAGAACTCTTGAGTTCTAAAGAAAACGTTGCCAGCTCTGATCAGTTCCTCTGTTCCTAAGGACAGTTTCCCAGGGGATCTCATCCACTAATTCTTTAAACAGCTGGAAGTTCACTTTTCTAAAGTTCAGGGTCCTGACTTTACTCTTTGCCAGGCCCATATTCCTTGGGGATATTTTTCTCCCTTTGGATTATAAAAAATGAATTGACTTACTACCACCAAAGCCTATGTTATCTTCAACCCGTAACTCTTGGTTACTTCTTACTAAAACTGAGTCTAATAGAGGATCATCTCTTATTTGTTGAGTTATTATTTGGTGAAAAAAAGAGGTAGGTAATAAAATGTCTAAGAAAAGCTCCTGCCATTGCTCTTACCATTTGTTCTCCTTTTTCAATTTGAGTTTGATCCAGGCCAATTACACTCCATATTCATCTGTCTTTTTTCACGGTTTATTCAATTCTTCCACCCACTTTTTTTACATACAAGAAAAATAGCACTTGAAATCCTTTAAGATTCTGATTCATTGACTGTATTATAGTTTGGCAAAGTCATTCTTGATACTTTAGCAGGAATCTGTCAAATGTCCTGTCAATAGCAGATTCTGCTGTGTTCACGTTGGAATTTAATTCAGCCTCCAATAAATACCTGCTGCTTTTTCTTCTTCCATATGATTTGATACCTTTTCTCCTGCTTTTCTAAGCTCTAGCTATTCTCCATCATTCCCTTCTATGCTGTTGTGGCACTAGTTGCTATTTTCTTCTTTTTTTGCAAACCCACCATCTAATATGACTTGTATTTTCTCCAGCAGCAAATCTTTTTCTGAGTACTCTTCTCCATTTTCTATGTTTCCTGAAGCTTCTTCTCTTTTCCATAGGCTTCTCATAACTAAACTCCTTCTTTTTATGCACCAAATCAGTAGCCACCAGGACTTGACCACATGACACTATGATCTTTCACTAGGGCACTATGCAAGATTAAGTAAGAAACAGTAGCCTCTCATTTTGTCATAATTTCCTCCATTCTTCAGACCCTCTGCAGTTCTGCATCAGCATGATCTTACTTACCTTAATTCCAACTCTAAAGAAAAAAAGCAATGTCTACTTCTTTCTCTCAGATATCACAGGATATAGGAAGTAAGATATGAGAAGGGATATGACGGAAAAGAAAAATTCTGAGACAAGCAGGGGACAAAAAGAAGACAAGCAGAATCTATGCCACAGCACTTGAATCAATGTGAACTAAACAGTAGTTTATCTGAGAGAGTTCTGTGTGATTCATTCACAGTTTCCCATTTTGGCTACAAATAAGATAGATGGAATATGATATCATTCATTATTTAGTATTTATTAAAACAAGGAAAGTGGATGAAAAAGGTTGTGAATTAACTATTTAAAAATTAAATCAGAATTAAGATTACCCTAACTAATTTGAATTCTCATCTACCTTTGGTCAATTGACTTCGGTGTATTTATGTTGATTTACATTTTGTCCATGTCCTGTATAAGGCATTAATTTAATCTCTATCATGTTGGATAGAGAGGCCAGGAACATGAAATGCATGATGGACTACACTGAAATATTCATTGTTGCCAATGTGTAGCTATCACCATTTCCAAAATCACATGCAGTATAATTTCCCTTCAAACAGGTATTGAGTCTGATGTCATTTACTTATGAAGACTTCTTTTTGTGAAATATTAGAAACAAATACAATAGATTTATTATAGTTCACACTATAATTTAAAGGCAATTTAAAGGGAAAGCAGGGATTTGGAATCTCTCCAATCTCGCTGATTTGGAAGAACAGTACACCACAAGAAACTTCTGAAGTTGATTCCCTTTATTTTCTTACAGCTACTGGGGTAACTTTGCTTCTATTTACTAAGAGGCAATATTATTATGATGTTCACGGGTCCAATGTCTGCATTAATATTAGACTGACGTTGTCCCTGAATGAGGTATGTGAAGATACAAGCCAATCTATCCTTCTGCAAGCGGAGGAATAGCTCTCCCCTTCTGACCCTCTCTTTTGCCCTCTCTCTTTCTCAATGTCCCCTACAGTTTAGGAAAGGGGTTAACAATCTTTCAAGGCTATGTTCAATCTTTGAAAAGCTATGCTTTTCTTTCCCAAATTCTGTCTCAAAATACCTCTCTCAGTGCTCCCATTTCCTATCTGTTTGACATTTAGGCAAATTCTGACCCTAATGAGAATACCCAAGTAAATACACAATAACAGCCAACAGAGGGATAGTAAGAGTTAAAAATGTCCCTATTTATCACAACTTTAATAGACATTTTTGAATGAACCTACCAAAAGAGACCATAAAGTACATCTTAAAATAAAATTGCCTATTCATAAAACTAAAATACTAATCTCCTAAATAATTCAGAAAAAATCATTTCCCAGTTAAATGTAATCAATGCCTGAGAGTATCACGGACTGCTTGATAAATCAGAGATGTCAGAAACTCTAGCAATGTTCTTTTCTAGTAAATCTCTTCAGTAAATAATGGTGGATCAAACACAATCATTTCTTCATATAAAGGGATTTGCATATTGTTTTTGCAGAGTAACTACAAAATCGGTATCATTTTTCTTGAACCAGGAGTTCATTTTGTATATGCTTCCTATGTTTCCTTCATGTATGCTGAAAAATACAGATGCAAGCAAGTGTAAGGCAATACAAGGACATCTAGTGTTTTACTAGTTTGTGGGGAGGGAAGGTGTTAGACTTATTAGAGAAGATTTTCTCTGTTATTCAGAGCTATGCAGAGATCATAGAATCATTGAATCATCCAGGTTGGAAAAGACCTCTAAGATCATCCAGTCCAACCTTTAACCTAGCACTGCCAAGTCCACCACTAAACCACCTCACTAAGCTCTGAATTCAAATGCTTTTTGAAGACCTCCAGGGATGGCGACTCAACCACTTACCTGGGCAGCCTGTTCCAATACTTCACAACCCTTTCAGTGAAGAATTTTTTCCTAATACCCAACTTAAACCTCCCCTGGTGTAACTTGAGGCCATTTCCTCATCTTCTCAGTTGGTGCTTGGAAGAAGAGACCGATCTCTATCTCCCTATAGCCTCCTTTAAGGTAATTGTATACAGTGATAAGGTCTCCCCTGAGTCTCCTTTTCTCCAGGTTAAACAACCCCAACTCCCTCAGCTGCTCCTCATAAGACTTGTTCTCCAGACCCCTCACCAGCTTCATTATCTGTTGATGAAAGGCTAGGTCTTCTAAAGAGCCTTTCATTTGCAAGATTCACTATTTTTCCACATTATGCTAAAGTCACAGAAAATCTGCAGTCTGATTACTGGCAAAACTCTCACATCCCACTTAGAACAGGACTTGCCCCATGCACTTTTTACTTATAGTTAGAAGTCTGAATCTAGATCAATCTAGATCATTGCAAAGAAGTTGCTGTTGCACCACATGGTCTCTAGTCATGAATAATACTAACAGACATTCTGCTTATAAGGGTGCAAAAAATAAAAATCAAAGCTTTCAATAGACATTATGCTGTTCTTTCCAGTAGTATCTGCCATTGTCAATTATGATCATGCTGTTAGTCAGAACTCTAAAATTTTGTTGACTGTATGATCATTAAAATGATAAAAGCATCATCTTCCTACTGCTATTGATTTTTCCACTGAATTTTCAGCATGAACATTTTCTGCCCCTGAGAGCACTCTCTCTGTGCTGAACAACAGGATAAATAACACCTTTCTGTTTCCCTGAGAAGCTGCTTTCTTCATCTTCTGATCTAACTTCCCTATTCCAGTTATTTTTCTCTACACAAGCCAGTTTATGGATTAAATGAGAAAAAAAAAATAAGAAACAGTCAAATGAAAAGGAAATAAATGAAGAAATTACCTAGAAGTTGTTAAAGATCTTTCCAAGGTTAATCTTGGAAATACATGCTCTCTAGATTTCACTTATTATTTTAAAGGTTAAAGGGTGCAGTTGCAGTCTGTGAGAAGCAGGGTTTTCTGTTGCAGTGATTCCAGGTAACTGACTTCATAAGGAAGGCAAAGAAACTAGGAAAAAAAAAAAAAATGTGGGTAGTTTTTACTTTGGTTTTAATGTGAAAATGTTTGAGGTTTCTTGGACTTCATTTACGCTGTCAGATTGTATATTTCACAACAACTATCAGTTACAGCTGTCCTACATATGAAAGCACAATGCTGTCTGCATTTTCTCTGAGCAGTAGGACACAGAGGTTTTTATTTCATGCATCATTCAAAATTTAGTCATTCTGTGGAGTAAGAATATACTGCATCCTTCTTGGCACAGAGGGAAAAAAAGAGTAGTTTTGTCTGCTTTTCAGCAGTACACTTGATTGGACACACATTTTGTTGCCATTATGCTGCACTGCCATGAGTTACTTCAATATATCCATGAACTAGTCTTTTCTTGCTTTACTATGACTGTGTTCTTTGCTCTTCACAAACACAAAGCCTTGATTTCTGGCTTTGGCAACATCACAAGCACAACTAACTCAAATTGAGTAGGTTTCAATATTAAGAAATAAGAAAAGTGTCCCTGGAAGGAGATAGAAATACAATGGCAATAGTAGCTATGTGTGCTCTGTGTAGTCTCTATTTTACCTCAGTTGCTCATGATAACATTATCAATAACCATTACCATGCCTTTAAAGAATTTAATTCATGACTCTGCAGAAAAAAAAAGATGTATTTTTAATTTGTAGGTTTCAGTGTTTGTGGTGTACACTGAATCCTACAGTAATTCCCAAATTACTGAAAGGTTGGTGTTGAAATATAATGCAATGCTTGATCAGAGATCTAAGTAGAAGCAATGTTTCTTGATTGTCCAAGTAGACTGAGACATTATCTATCCATACTGAGTTGCAGCTAGCAGCAGTATCCAGATAAAAACAATGCTCTAGGAGAAAACTGCAGCCTTCTGGAGCCCGGGTCAGACTCTCATGAGATTTCAGGTTACATGTTTTAATCAAAATTATTTCTTAACGTCTAAATGTGCGCCATAAGCATTTTCATGCAATTAAGAAGGTACAGTTCAACCCAGAAGAATCTGTAATTCTTTCCTAGCAAAACTGCGGGGACACAATCAGAGTTGGAGGATAGAGACATAACTAGTAGGATCAGACAAAGTATTATGATACAAGACTGCATTTGTAGCTATGCTTTTGTTTTCCATGCCTTAAAAAGTCCACTGTGCAGCAATGACAATGTTATAGAGATGGCATAATATATGGGCATTCATACCACCTGACTTTGGGCACCCAAACTAAAGAGTTAAGTGAGTCAAGTAGTGTTTCTTAGTGTTTTCTAGTCATTTGAGGTGATTGTGACAAGTACTATGATGGAGATTACACTAATGTCTTCCTCGGGTCACTGTCTAAAGGATCTCCCTCTCTCAACTTTGCTTGTAGAGGGATCCTAGGGAGACCAACCACCTACCTTAGCCTGGTATTTATGACATCTCCCAGTCTAGCCCAGAGATGCAATGCAGGAAAACAAAATAGTACACATCGTCTCTGCACCTTCTTCTCCCAGAGTAGCTAGGAAACACCTTGTCATTCTCCTGTTCTGCAAGCTGTTAGTATTCTGCACAAAAATAATCTCTTGTGTTTCAGATAATATGAATAAAACAGAAAAAGCTTCAACTGTCATAACATATATTTTAGTGTGACAATCTGTGTTAATTCAAAAGTTCTGTATTTCATGCCTATACTTATGACCTATTTAAAGCCACTTTATGCTACAATAGACCACATCAGAAACAACAGGAGGGCTCCCAGCTGCAAATATAAGACATTTCCTTTTATAAATCTTTTATAAACGTACTTTATGGTTACTGTACTGGTTATTTAAAGCAGCACATTAATTTCTTTCTGATTCTAAACATGCCTAAGAGTAGTAAGAATGCTGTCAACGTACGTCTTATTTTTCTTCTCAACTCTTAAGCTACCACAGTGATTTCACAAGCTTCTTCCTTAACCTGTGTATATTCAAGGTACCACAAACTGGATTTGTTTCCTTGTTAGTATCTAGTGAGTGGTTCTTGCTGAGCCGAGAATGTCTTAGGCACAGATTAAACTTACAAAATTACTTAGATTAACAATTAATACTGTGAAGGTATCTCCAGTCCCAAAACTCAAATTAGAAAAGGCTGATGACAAACAGATGTTTTATGGGAAGGTGAGAATAGGATTGATACTCAAACCTATTGAGTGATTAATTTCAGTGCTTCTGCAAGCTGTTGTCAGAAAGCTGAGATGCCACGCCTTTTTGTGTATTGCTGGTTTTTTTCAATAAGATTTACATTTTAATCTACAGGAGAGTTCATGTTGTTCTGTCAGAATAGCAGCAAGTACTCCAGAAAGTGTTCAGTTTCTTAGCACAACAACCCTAGCATTATTTACTTTTCATGTTATGAAATCTATTTTTTTGCCTTGAAATTACAGAATATTTTACTTATTCTTTAATTTTATGTTGAAATATGGCTAAATCAACCCTTGAATTGTCCCAGAGGCACAGTTCTAACTGCTACCTGCACTTCCCCTTTGCTCCTACAAAATAACCTTTTTGCACAACTGGCCAACAGACACAATGAAAATGTGCTTCTCTCTGCTCAGGTTCATTATGACAAATATGAGGCATGCTGAGTCTCACTCACCCTCTCTCTTCCCCATATTTCATATGTAAATATTTTTTTTTACTTTTTAAAATATATTTTCCTGGATTTACATTTTTATATAACGATCATTTAATACATATATTCAAATATTTACATGTAAATATTTTTACATGTTTTTACATGTTGGTGTGTGGTGAAGCCTAAATTATCAGTTGGTGTCCTGGGATTAAAGCCAGCCCCTCCTACTTCCATATCCTCTTCTGTATTTTCTTGTTCTTTCCATTTTCCAAGTCTATGCTTCACCCTTCACTCCTTCAACCCTTCCTTCATTAGACTACTCAGTGTCACTTTTCTTTCCCCTTTTTTTTGGTCATGACACTCACAAGCTTCCATATCTGCTTCTTAATGATCCCTCATTACCCTGCATGTAAGATAAACTGAGTTCTCTGTGGGATAACAGAGTCAGTACACAAACTCTAATAATATCATTTTAAAAAATGTTCAGAACAGTATTGCTGAAAACTATGCTTGAATGGCTCAAAACCACTGCTCTCATTAACAGGATGCTTTTCCTGAGCCAAGTGAGAGAGAAAAAGTCAGTGGATCTTTATAATGAAAGGTGCAGAAACATTAGGAAGAAAATGCCACAGCAAAAAAATGTCGAAATGTGTTTTGGCATTGTAAGGTGTCAGTGCTTTGCTTTGACAGCACTGAAGTTAATATCAGTTTTGATANCCTACAAAATAACCTTTTTGCACAACTGGCTAACAGACACAATGAAAATGTGCTTCTCTCTGCTCAGGTTCATTATGACAAATATGAGGCATGCTGAGTCTCACTCACCCTCTCTCTTCCCCATATTTCATATGTAAATATTTTTTTTTACTTTTTAAAATATATTTTCCTGGATTTACATTTTTATATAACGATCATTTAATACATATATTCAAATATTTACATGTAAATATTTTTACATGTTTTGTTGGTGTGTGGTGAAGCCTAAATTATCAGTTGGTGTCCTGGGATTAAAGCCAGCCCCTCCTACTTCCATATCCTCTTCTGTATTTTCTTGTTCTTTCCATTTTCCAAGTCTATGCTTCACCCTTCACTCCTTCAACCCTTCCTTCATTAGACTACTCAGTGTCACTTTTCTTTCCCCTTTTTTTTGGTCATGACACTCACAAGCTTCCATATCTGCTTCTTAATGATCCCTCATTACCCTGCATGTAAGATAAACTGAGTTCTCTGTGGGATAACAGAGTCAGTACACAAACTCTAATAATATCATTTTAAAAAATGTTCAGAACAGTATTGCTGAAAACTATGCTTGAATGGCTCAAAACCACTGCTCTCATTAACAGGATGCTTTTCCTGAGCCAAGTGAGAGAGAAAAAGTCAGTGGATCTTTATAATGAAAGGTGCAGAAACATTAGGAAGAAAATGCCACAGCAAAAAAATGTCGAAATGTGTTTTGGCATTGTAAGGTGTCAGTGCTTTGCTTTGACAGCACTGAAGTTAATATCAGTTTTGATATAGACTATAATGGGAAAAACCCATGGTTCATCGTGAAAACCAATGTTTATTTTTTGTTTGCATTTCAATACAAGCCTAACATTACCCCCTGTCTGGCAGTGGCATATATATGCTATTTACATTAGAGTAGCTTCTCTTCAAAGTCTGTACAACACATATTGTGCAGTTTATGGCTTCAACTTTGGGTAAAGACATGAAAGGTCTAAAAGCATTGTATCCCCATGTAGGACACTTCTGTTTTACATTAACAAAATTAAATAGCCTGCACAGGATTTTGAATCCTACACTTCTTTTTAAAATTTCAGTAAGAGTGCAGCTGAACATAGGGAAAATATACTTGTTTAAACTACCATATCTTATCCTGAAAGCACAGCATAACAACTAGAAGGCAGATTACCTGTGGTTAAATTAGAGATGACATACATGAATGCAATCACTTATTAAGAAACTAAACTTAAGGAGACATTATTTCAAGTCCCTTGTTTCTTCACTGAAATAAACACATCCTAACCCTGCAGCTTCAAGAAAAAAAATGTAATTCATAATACTCTGTGATGACTCTTTTTTGGCCTCAAAAAGGTCCACTGGATATTTTTCACTCTGTGTGCTCTGTATGCAAAGAGAGGGAAAGCAAGATAACATATCCCACAAGCTTCCATGCGACTGCGACATTTGTCAAAGCTGTTACATTCGATGACAGCTGAAAGGTCTGCAGTCATCTGATTGTGCAGGCAAGTGAATCCTATTGTCATCACTCTGAAGCTTAAAAACTGCTTGGACCTATGCCAGAAGCACTGCAGTTTTAGCAAATGCAGTGGTTTGATAACCCAATATTGCTAAGATCGAGCAACACAGGTTAACGACGGCTATTCTGTCAACTGCTTCCTGATACAGCATTGTTTACAGATTGAGGAGTAAAGGTAATATTTAGACAGGTCATTTGGGGGTATTGCTGTTGGATGCTTGTTTGTTGTTATTTTTTACCTTCTTTTGGTTAAGCTAGCATGCAAGGAAACTGGTAAAATACACTTCTATATATCACAAAGAAATAAAAGATGTTGCTCTTGGGATTTTTCAGACAATATTCACTACTCTGGAACATAAAACATATGATTCTGTATTTCAGCTCCCTGAGAGTAAGGAAGAAATGAGACTGTTTGCACTGGAATGACATTTAAACTATCCAAGTAGATATTTAAATGCATGCTGTTGAGTTTCTTATCTAACTTGGATGGTGGTTGGAACTGCTGAATCCAAAGAAGGCCAAAGGCTTATTTTAGCTTCAGCTTTGGCTCTGTGGGTGACCTCCTGACTTGACTAAGTTAAGCACAAATCTCTCATTGACTGCAACAAAAACATTATTTCGTCCTGTTTATATCACCATCATGCAGCAAAATATGCTCAGGTTTTGACAGACTCTTTACATAATTTATCTCTTCAATAGCTAATGCCAGTACTGAACTTCTCCTGTACAAGATACCACAAAATGTCTGCTTCTGTGGAAACCTTCATAATTTCATACAAATTAAAGCCAGAGGTATCATTACATGATCTTATATGTTAGGAAAGTAACACCGTCTTCCTAAGAAGATGTGAATACAGAATGAGAAAGAAAAATTGGCAGTCTCAAGCAGCCTACAGGGTGCTGCAGCATACGCCAGACACACGGGCAGCCGAAGGCCTCAAAAACACCTTTTCATCTCTAGTACCTGTTGCACTATCCTTCTTTAGAAATTTCAATTACTACATTGTCTGTCCTTCTGTACATCAAAAGCCACTAGATTTCACTCAGATATGCTCTATCAGGTGAAAAACCTTTAGTTAGCAAAATATTTCAGGCTTCAAAAAAATTAAAGCATGAGCCACAGGTGAGTACAGCAGCCACTAAGGAACTGCTGGTGCCCGAGGCCCCAAACAGATGGAGAATCTCTCCTACCATTCCTGCCCTTCTTTCAGAACTTCTGCGAGGACAGGGGGGCTTCTCAGCTTTGAATTTTTTTTTCTTCTTCTGATCTACATCTCTTGCTGAATTCATATCTTACATGCCTCCAGGCACTAACCAGGACATCTTAATGGTACTTGGAGAACAGTATTACCCAGATGTACTGACCCCCTACAAAAAGACCTTAAATAACAGGAGAAACAAGGAGTGGTGAAGACCTAAATGTGAGTCTGGATTTCTAGTGCATATACAACCTTTTTGGTAAGCAAGATATAGCAGAGGTGACGATCCTGTCCTGAATCAGTGCATGGACAGTTTTTCTTTGCCATTGGCACACACTGGTAACTGCTGTTATTAGCCAGAAACAAACACCATGCTGCTGTCGTTATCACAAAATCTAGTCTCTATTTGTGTATGCATTTTTTAAGTGTTCCTTAACATCCCTTCCCACCAGCCCAACTGTACTGAAACTTCTTCACAACTTGTAAATCCTTCAGATCTTACCAAACCAACATGTGCTTCCTTAAGTATCTTCTATTTGTGATTTAGCAACAAGGACAGAATTATGACAACCTAATCTAGCAGGAATCCCTTACTGTTCTTTCTTACTGCAAATAACCCTAACCAATACTGAGCCTTCATATCTACCTGATGATTTTATCAAAAATCGAATAGAGTTTTGGAGTGAAAAAACCTTCAACTATCCTGGAAAAATAGCTTGCTAGTGTTAATATAGCTTGCCAATAGTGGTAATAGTATAATGAAAAGTATATAGAACATAAACAAGTGCAAGGTGAAGCTAAGCTCCAATGTAAGGTCGATATGAGTTGGCTCATTAGTTATGATTCTGGAGTCTATGCAGATCACAAAGAAAGCATTAGTTAATAACATCAAGCTGTCACAAAACAAGAGAAAGTATACTTGGATGCATAAACAAACATGACATCTGTAAGACAGAGAAATTCCTCCCGATTTACTCAGCACATGCAATGTTTCAGCTGGAATACTGTGTCAAGTTTTGGTCACTGTATTTCCAAAGAAATGCAGTAGAGAAATAAATCAATGGAGTTGAGAGGATGATAGGAAGTTACAAACAATGATGCCCAAGAAAACAAATAACTGAGATCATTTGATCTAAAAATATACATTTTGAAACATATATTGATTTGAGCCCTGCCTGGTTTGAGGGATGAATAACTCTTATTTGTTTCAAAGAAGCATTTTCAGGAAAGCCTGCATGGAAATAAAACTTCACGTTGTGTCTCTTTGATGCTGATTTTGAAATATTTTAGAGAAATCTTTGAAATATTATTAGAGGGGAAAAAAAAAGAAAGATCCCTGATTTCAAATAATCACCATCAATTTCAGCTTAGTTTATGTATTCCTGGGGATTTTTTTTTTCTGAAGTTGATCAAAAAAACCTTTAAGGAATTAATGATCATGATTCTCAGGTTGTAGGAAGAACAGACACATACAAAAAAAGAGTAAGGGAAGTTCATCACCTACCCAGCTGAAGTAGCTGAAAACTCTACTGCATTCAAGATACTAAAAATGTCATTTTAACATTTAAAGTAAGTTTTAAATATCAGTTTCTTTGAATTTTTGGACCACCCTCATTTCTAGTTCTTACTGGCATTTTTTATTACCATGATAAGTAACATTTTTATTAAAGCATGTCTCCAATCACCTTTGTGCATTTAACATAGAAAAGTAGAAGAGGTGCAATTAAAATTAAATTTTGGTTTTAAGCAACACCATCCATTATGTTTAAAATGTGGGGTGCTACAAAAACTCTTTCTAGAGAAAGTACCTAATCTTTTGTTTCATTCATGGACCCCTAGAGGAACAGTAGTGCAAGAGCCAAACCAACACCCATTGCTTTAGATCCAGTTCCAACTGGCCAAAGGGAATCATCTGGAACAAAAAATAAAATAAAATAAAATAACTAGAGTTTCTGCTTTTAAAGAAAATTATTTAATGCAGGATTAGAAAAGAAAATGTTGTCTATAGTTGAGCTTGTCAAATATAATTTATCAAATACATTATTCATTGATTTTTTGTCTTTTTTCCTTGACTAATTTATTTAAACAAATACTTCTTATGATATTGAACCAATTCTGCAACAGCCAAAATAGTATTTGTCAAATAAATTATCTGATAAATAATGATGGTGTTATTCAAATCCCTTAGTCAACTGTTTGTTTATTTATTTACTTGTTTGTTTATTATTTATTTATTTTCAGCAAGCTAAAATCTCTGCCATGAATCAATCTGCCTAAATGCAAATCGATGATGCACATCAAAATGACAATAGACAGTCATGATTAGGTGTTAAGATTTCAGCTCAGACAGTGCTGTATTTTCCACCAGTCTGTCTTTCAATTGTCCTTTGACAATTAATTTTTCCTCTGATCCTTCTTTCCTTACAATTTCCTTCTTTGCAACTTATCGTATTATTTCCTAGAAGATAACTGTCTTTTTTATTTATATCTGGGAGCTGACTCAGTTCTGTATTTGAGAAATGCTTATTACTAGCCATCTTTAACTGTTGTTAAAGATCTTACTGCAGTTTAACTACTCAGATATCACTTCATAAAAACAGAATTCTGAGAATGGATGTTACTCATGTGCTAGAGAATGATCTGAGTCCAGCACTTCAGTTATTGCTGTGGCTGAAAAATGTGCAATGTATGGTGCAGTAATAGGCAGGAAAAGAGAACATTTTACAGTTAGAAAAATGTTAGTATAGACAGAATGTTAGTATGGACAGAAACATTACTCATGAGCAGGGTGCTGAGCAAGAGGAACAAGATTATCAGCAATCATAGAGTCCTCCTTTTCTGTATGCCCAGTCCAAGATACCTGGAGCTACTTTTGTAGAATCAGTGAGCATTCATAACTGTATCCAGAGTTGCTCAGAATCAATTCTGAACATGTGCAACACTACAGAATTATTAACCTCTCCATAAAAATTCCAAAGAAAGGAAAAGGCCAGCAACCCAAGAGTACATCTATCAAATTAAGCGTGTGAAGTTCTCTTTTTCTAAAAAGGAGCTATTAATGCTCCACTAGTACTTGGATGTTATAAAATAAATTTGTATTATTTCTAAAGTACTTAAATGCTGTTTAGAGAGCCTTCTGGGTTAGTTTAAGAATAAATGAGTATTTCTTTGTTCAATGCATAACTCAGACATCGTATATCTANTTTATTTTATTTTATTTTATTTTATTTTATTTTATTTTTATTTTTATTTTTGAGTGTTTGACAGCATTGTAGTACTTGGAGGAACAAGCATACAACATGATACAAAAGGCTGAGCCTTGGGTGCAGCTGCCATAGGTAGGGGCCCATCAGAGTGGATGTC
>VXAL01005133.1:62912-91955 GCA_013399475.1 Chauna torquata | reverse complement strand
CAGGAGCAGGTGATCTGGTAGGAGCTGCCACCCGTGGGGGACCCGTGCTGGAGCAGTTTGCTCCTGAAGGATGGACCCCGTGGTACGGACCCATATTGGAGCAGCTCTTGAAGAGCTGCAGCCTGTGGGAAGCCCACGCAGGACCCGTTCGGGAAGGACGGCATCCCGTGGGAGGGACCCCACGCTGGAGCAGGGGAACAGAGAGCGACCATGAAGGAGCGGCGGAGACGAAGCGATACGGACTGACCGCAGCCCCCATTCCCCATTCCCCTGTGCTGCTCGGGGGGAGGAGGTAGAAGAGGGTAGATGGGGGGAAGGTGTTTTTAGTTTGCTTTCAGTTTCTCACTGCTCTAATCTGCTGGTGATGGTAATAAATTATATTAATCTCCCTATGTTGAGTCTGCTTTGCCCATGATGGTAATTAGTGAGCAACTTTCTTGTCCTTATCTCAACCCTTGAGCCCTTGCCCATCATATTTTCTGCCCCTGTTCCTTTGAGGAGTGGGAGTGAGAGAGTGGTTGTGGTGGAGTTCTGCTGCTCAGATGGGTAAAACCACCACAACATCACTCAAGTCTTACTTTTGGACCATTTATCCATTTGTTTGTCTGGTTTGAGGGCTCCTTTTACTCCTGGCCTGGGTCTTAGATTAGAGCAAAGCTTCACTATTTACATGTTCCAGTCATTCATCCAAGTGACAAAGCCAGTGATCTCTGGTACATTTTCCCTCACTTACTTTTCCCATGCAAACTGTGACTTCAGTCAGTTGCATCTTGGATGTCGTCTCCTCACATGATTTAAGAACACTAATTGACAAAACTCATGTTTAACACACAGAATGGGCTTTAAAGATGTTAACACAAGGCTGATGTATCTTTATTTAAAGGTGCTAATTAAGAAATTTAGGTCCTCTGTTTTATTGTGTGTGTTTGAGGAGGTTCTGTTGCAAAGACATGCTGAAAATAAGATTCTGCATTTATTAGAATTTGTTTATGAATGTTCTGTGCAAAGCCTGATTTTATTGCACCAATTTTTAAAAACGACTTCCAAAGTCAAAAGCTTTTCTAAGGCCCTTCCAGAATTTCAGTTCTGCTTCATTGTCTTTCTGGGTGTTTTCTCTTTTCCTGGGAGGTTTTCTTTTCCTCTCAAACCCATCCAATATTTGCATTCAGAATCAAGTCCAAGAAACTCCTCAGCAAAAAGGGTAAAGTTTTCTACTTGGCTTACAGGTCTTTGTTCGCAAACTCAACGCAATTCAGACCATTTACTGCGCAGTCCTATCAGACCTGCCAGTCATCTAAATATACTGACTACCTCTGTGCTAGATAATGAGGTTGCCTACATACCTGCAAGTCGCTCGCTGCACTTGCTCAAAACATTCTGGATGACTTGTAGATGTTTAATCTCCCATGCAACTGAGGGATGGGTAGGGATGTGCTGAAACTCTGTGAGGACAAAGGAGTCTAGCAGTGCTTCAGAAAAGTCTGGATGTTTGTGCTGGTCCCAGTTTCGGGGGCTTGTCTGCTTCCTGCAAAGCTTGCCTGGGAACATAACCAAAAAATACAGAGAATCCAAACACCCTATGTCCTAACAGGAGAGATGAGTTCTCCTTTTAAGCCTTGTGAGTTACTCTTTGGAGGTGTCTGCGGCCTCCTCCCCTGACTACTTATGGAGATTAATAATCCAGTTAATAATTACTCCACCATGCCAGATACTTATTATTAAGAGATCAAAAACCATAAATTAGACACTTTGAGTAGAGATTCTGAATACAAACCTGTAATGTCAGCAGACACTTCTTTTATAACCGTCCGTCTTCATTGCTTCTACCATTTTACCAGGATGAAGGGTAGCTGTCACATTTACTAGCTTTTTAAAAAAGTCTAAAATTGCATATGTAATAAAGATGTACTTGCCAGCAGCTAGCATCAATCTTTGGTAGTCTAATAAAGTCACAAATCTGGATAAAATTGCCTTCCCTAACAATAATAATAATAATAGTAATAAATCTGCACACTTTTAAATGACTTTAAATAAAAAGTGTCTAATTAAGTGTAAGTGTTCATAAGATCAGGGCTCAAATGTGAACACTTGGTGTTGACACTGATATATTTAAGCATAAACCAAAACATAATCTTAACTGTCATTCAGCAGTTAATATCCTTTAGAATTATTTGGTCTTTTAACATTAGAGTTAATCTGGTCGCCCTGACACATACTGCAGATGATCATTTAAGGCACAGCTAGCATTAAGTGCTGTGGTAACAGTTCAGTAGTTTTGATATTGATAGCATTGGTATCATCCTTCTAGAAGAGCAAATCAGACAAGATTAGCACTTAAAGATGAGATTTAAATTATTGTGCATGGAATTAATTAAATTACATTATAATTTCTTGATAAAACTTTGAACATTCATGCTAAATGAATATGCATTAAAAAAATACATGCTGTCTCTGAGACAGCAGTGTGTGCTGCGTCAGGGGGACAGAACACACCAGCTGCACAGCAGTGGTCACAAGTCTTCTGCACTGCGACCACGTGCTGTGGGGAGGCTCCTGCACAGCAGTGCAGCTGGCACTCTTCCTTGCACAGCCCTGCAACCAGGCAGACGAAAGGACTGTTATCTCTTAGATGTCTTAGCCTCTTTGACAACACTCACACTCCCAGTGGGGGTGGCCAGCACAGTCCTTCTCCTCCTATACTGTAATTTGTACAAATATACAAAAGAGGCTTAATCTAAAGAAAAACAAAACAAAACAAAAAAGAATGTAACTAAAAGTCAGTTTGGGGAAACTTTATTAGAACGAACTGACTTGGAGACTCCCTGACAATCCTGGGTATTATAGTTAAGTGTCCTCTCCCCCCTCGCTCACTCACACACACACACACTTACTCTCTGGTTCACTAGCAAACCAAATAAATGAGCAGAATGCATTAATATGAAATAGGAAACAGAAAACTTTGCTTCCTGCTCCCAAGTGAGTTCTTTTCTTCCCCAGACTCTCTTCTCTGTCTCTGTCTCTTTCTCTAGTTCTTGCTGCCTAGTACAACAATGAAACTAAAGCATCTCATATCAGCTTAGTGCTTGTGGCACTCCTAGGAGCAGAAACAGTATACTCAAGGAGAAGATGCCTAAAATCCACATTTCACTTTCCAGGGACACACTCTAACTTTTAAGTTGTTTTATAAAAGATAACAATTCCAGTGCTGTTTTTTTACATACTCTGAACTAAACTCAAATGCCTCCACCTTGACTATGTTGGCTTGGTGAAGTGCCCAGTCTGAGAATCCCTGAGGGCTGAATCTCTCTGAAGACTTTCGCAGCTCAGGAGTCACCCCTCTGAACCGTAACTGAGTTTCAGTGTCATGTAAGCGTCTAGCTGGTCAAACTCTAAACTACACAGAGTTACTTATTCTCAGGCACTTAGAGAAGTATGCATCCTAAAATAGAGACGGTTTTAGGTGTTTCCCAGGTAAGTGATAAAGGATAGTGAGTGGCCTGAACAGCTGTCTTGGACCAAGGTTACACTTAAAGTTATGGTAAGCATTAAAGTTAGGCCACCTGCATTTTTCCCAGTTTAATTTAGATTAAACCATGAGTGCTATCCCATCCCATAAGGAAGGAAGTAATAAAAAAATCACATTTTTCTGTTTTGTTTTTAATGATGATAGATTAGCATGTAGCAGGAAACAAAGTTATGCATATAGCATTTGCCATATCATTCACAGGTAGAAGAAAAGGTCTTCTAGCTTTCCAGAGATACACATGCAAATATACTTTCAGGCTTGATGATACTATTTCCCACAACTTACCATACCCTTCCTTTTTTTTTTGATTTGCATAATGTCATCCTGACACTACTTTAAAATCCTTTCTTTATTAAGCTCTTTTTCATAGATTTTTTTTTTACTTTTATCTATTAATAATTTAATAAAAGCTTTAGCTGAGATGAAATTGTGTTTCTTCACATGGTAACAGAATAAGCAGCAAATTTCTGAAAGCATATAGTCATCACAATAAGCCATCTCACTAGGAAGGCAACGTGTCATTGTGTCATTCTGAACAAATAGCCGAGCTTACATTTTTCTTTAGCTATTTTGGTATTCCTGTTAAGCCACAAAGAAAATCAGAGACCTTGGTAATAAGAAACTTACTGCTTCTTCATTACATCTCTCAAATGTAGTCATTTTTTTACTTTTTTTTTTCCACAACAGGAAAATGAACAGTTGAATGTGCATAGCAGAATCAATTTCCAGTTAACAATTCATGATATATCTTATATCATACCCCTTAACAGCTATCCTTCACCTTCCTGAGCTTGATTCCAACTTTTACTACTGCCAGTAAATGCCTCACCTAGAGGCACCAAATTACTGTCTTTTATGTTGAGTTCATTGCAATAGATATGCTTTCTCCTCTTGCAAGCCCTAAATATGAGACAGGATGCATAAATGCCATATTTGTGTATCCTGGCAGGTGATTCACCTGGTCAGATTCTGTTAAACTCTATGATCAGCTTTGCAGCTAGTCATGTAATGCAGCTACCAGTATCAAACACTCAGCCTGCAAGCTGCCACTTCTTTTATAGCACATCTGCAGTCAAGAAACCTACAGTCCCGAGCCTTAGATATCTCATTTACTTCCCATCAACCATTGACTGTACAGAGACTCAGAATGATCCTACTGAGGAAGATGCTCATGCACTTTTGGGTATCAGTACTGGAAAGGCTATGTACAATCCTTAGAGAGTTATCTTTGATTTTATGCAGATCTGAAGAACTTTCTATGCACAGGAGGATTCACAAAAGAATTGCCACTTGAGAACCTGCACATCCTGCCTACATGTTTGCGGTAAGGCACAGTTTAGGCCTCTCAGGTTTGGCTAATGTACATGCCCAGGTGCATTATGTGCTTGGCTGAGCTGAGGCATACATCAAGAACATAATTACATTCCTATGACTGAACAAGTTACAAAATGTCTTTTAATGCATTGCATGTACAGATGCATTCAGTATAAACTTGCAATAAATTTAAGGAAACTTGACTATGTCATAACGCTAACTCAAAGAATATACATCCATGGTCAGTACTATTTCCTCCGTTCAAATGATGTACTGAAGAACACCTACTTGACATACCTGGTCCATCCCAGGAGCAATCAGAGAGAAACTCACTGCCAACAAAGTTCAGGTGCAGACCATGAGCTAAAGGGCATCCAGAATTGACACAGGTGAGGCAAACTGCCCCAACACTCTTTAGTTTTGAAGGCTTCACCCATGGTATCCTAACGATGTATCCTAATAAATGGATGTCATGATCTTCCCACAACACAACTAATCTCATTTTGGGGGTCATTCAAAAAGTATATTCTTTTTCCTAGTAGGGGTAGGAGAAAAAAGAGGCTTAGTACAGCTTTTCACAAACATGTTAGCTGCAAATGCTTTGCAAATCCAGACAAGTGTAATCATCTAGATACCAATGCAATCTAGGTCTGAAGAGGAAGGTGATATTACTGATATGTCTAAGACCATTATTTAACACTCAGAGCACTCTAGGCAAGTGTTTTCACAAATAATAATGCATGGTTGGAAATGTTTGAATACCTAACTAACTAGCTAATGAGAAATCGTTGGAAATGTTTGAATACCTAACTAACTAGCTAATGAGAAATCATTTGAATAGTCCAGGATAAAATAAGTGTAGTTACAAAGACTGAACCCACACACGAATTGCTATGAAGATTTTTAGAAATACTATATTATACCCAGCACTGTTCCAATATCAGTCCAGCTGTGAGTTGTCCTGATGTCTCTCAGAGAGGGCTGCCATTTTAATGCTGCTTCCTCAGCAGGCAATCCAGTCTGCAGCCCATGCTTTGTGACAAAGGAAGTGCTACAGTAATCACCAGATGAATAGATAAGGGAATCAGCACATCAGTATTGGAGCATTTTGTTGTTGTTTTAAGATAAGCTCTGTTGTTTACCAGATTTCCTAGACTTAGTTTCTTTACTGTGTTTGCACAGAACAGTTTGCCAAGCATCTTAAGTTCCAAAAGTAACCATTTTCTTTCTTTCCTGGAATACCTGCATACCTTCCCTATTTCTGCCTAATTTTTGCTGGTTAGCTTCAGAACTTAATATTCATCCAAACACTGCACTGCTTTAAGCCAAATATTATACAACATCACAGACGCAGAAATGCAGAACTGTGTGAGCAGCCTTCTCCATCAGTGTATAGCAACATAATAAGCAATTGAGATGAGAAGATACATCACACAAACCTTGTATGTGACAAGGTAGTAGATTCACCAAAGGACTGGGTGTCTAAGGATGTTTCTGAGTGCCTATATCCAATGTGGGTGAGTCGATGTCATTCAAATGCCCTCCTTCTTCTTAAATCACTTAAGCCTGGGGTTAGATATTCACTACGATCAGATCTTTGAATTACAAGATCAGCAGGCAGTAGAGACGACAAAGTTGTGCAATTCAGTGCATTAGAGGGAAGGCATACCCACATCACACAGTACACTACAGATATCATTCATTAAGTATGTGCTGAGCTCATCCCTTACAAAGGCAGGAAACTCATACGAAAGTAAATTAGAGTTTTAAGAAGGGGGCAGTTGATATTGCATCTCCTCTTCTCCCTGACACAGCAGGCTTTGATTGCATGGAATCTCCCAGGAAGCCTATGTACCAGACTGCTGCTTGACCACTGTGGGATGTTGAGGAGGTTACATGAGCTGACAAGACAGCAGCTGATGACAAGAGGAAGGTAACAAAATCCTACTTAAGATATTTTACCACCTATGCAAACTATTCCCTCCTGCATATGACTGAGGAGTATTTTCAGAAAAATATGTAACATTATAGTCTCACTGTGGCCAGCTCACTCCATCCTTTTTAATATTGTATCCATTTGCACACAAAATTTTTTTATATCCTCTAGATTATCTTGCTGGCTTCCAGGCTTTCTTCAGAATATGCTCATCATGCTTTTGTTTCTTGTCTATAGGTATCAGTAGGATGTAGCTTCATTCACAGTTACTGAGATTGCTTAACTTTGAAAACAAAAAAAGACTTTTGTCTCTCCATGTTCTCCTAAATTCAGCATTGCAGCAAAGACTTTGAAATTCCTGGCCTGACAGACAAAGGGCTAGATTCATGGATCGCTGAGGGATTCAGGGGAAAGAAGAAAGGAGGCACTAACAGCCTTACTAATGGTCTTTTTGTTACTTTGCTACCAGCTCTCAAACTGTATTGAAGTGATGATGACCTTTTCCACCTCATGTCAGCAAAGAGACCCCAGTTAGTACATCCTGTTGACATCCCAATGGGATCTGATCCAATTCCTCAAAGTAGGGACAAAATATCAAACTGAAGTGAACCACCCACTGTTATATAACGGTGTTGTGGTTTAGCCCCAGCAGGCAGCTCAGCACCGCCCAGCTGCTCACTCACTCTCCCCAGGTGGGATGGGGAGAGAATCAGAAAGGTAAAAGTGCAGGAACTCAGGGGCTGAGATAAAGACAGCTCACTAGGTAAAGCAAAAGCCACACACAAGCAAAGCAAAACAGGGAATTCAGGTGTTCAGCCCCTGCCAGGAAAGCAGGGCTCGTCACGCGTAACGGTTCCTTGTGAAGACAAACGCCATCACTCCCAACGTCCCCCCCTTCCTCCTTCTTTACCCCAGCTTTTATTGCTGAGCATGACACCATGTGGTATGGGACATCCCTCTGGCCAGCCTGGGTCACCCATCCTGGCTGTGTCCCCTCCCAGCTCCTTGTGCCCCCCCAGCCTCCTCGCTGGCAGGGCAGCACGAGAAGCTGAAAAGGCCTTGGCTCTGTGTGAGCACTGCTCTGCAACAACCGGAAACATCATCACTATTTTCTTCAAAAATCCAAAACACAGCATTGTGTGAGTCTTTACAAAGAAAATTAACTCTATCTCAGCCAAATCTATGACAAACAGTAACCCCACAGTTATCCCTGGATTTTTTCTAGGCTTTACTCAAAAATTTCAGTTTGGCCCTGTAGAGTTCAGGTTCAATAAATGTCAACACTAAAAAAATATGCACAGAGATGGCATAGTAAATCATACCATCTCACCATACATCAGCCATGATGTCTCCCTGCATGAATAATTTTCCTTGCAATACAAACTGGTTAGGTACCTTATCCCAGTGTGACCTTGAAGGATATGATCTTGCATGCGACCATGGCTCTGGCTTCAATGTGGTCTCTGACTATAGTTTTGGCTTCAGCTGAGCATCACTATCACACTGTTATTGAACAACACTGTCATTTTGGTATATATACATGAACTGGTATTTAGACATAAACTGGCTTCACAGGCTATAGTCTTGGAAAATAGAAGGCAAGAGGCAAAGGGGCAAGATAAACTAGGAAAAATAACCCCATCTCAAGGGAAGTCTGATTAGACGTACAGTTCAACACTTAATACTTGCACTGGCAGGAATTCTTTTTTTTTTTTTTTTTCCCCCCTCCAGTAGTTTTTTGAAAGCATTTACTGTGTTGATTATTTTTTATGTAAGCAAAGATATTTACATCATACATAAGCAGTGTTTCTAACCTCATAGTGATCACTCTAAAACTAGACTTTCTACAGCTGTTACATCAAATCAAAGTGAGTTCTTGAAACAGTAAATTTTCAGAGAAATAAATACAGAGAGAAGAATGCTACTGGGATTTAGAAGTACCTAAAGCTCTCTGGCAATGCTGGAGGGTCATGGAGAAAATTCAAGCAAGCTTTTGAATCCATGTATGAGCTGGACTCAAAAGCAGTCACAAAAGCTAGCTATTTTTGAGTATAGTACTACCTGAAGTTCTCCATTTCCTTATTAGCATGGTACTAAAAGAGAATGGAAGGACTATCTCTGAGTGTGCAGGAAAAATATTGCACTCCTAGAAAAGTGAAACTTTTGAAGGACATCATTGTCATCATATGCACTTCTCAAAGAACAGAATTTCTTTCATTTCTCTAAATTTGAGGAATGTTTGACTGACAGTCACTTAGCAAGTCAGCCATGTAATTACGGCATAGTGACTGATTCCATTAGAGGAGATCAAATAGTGATTACAATCAAAGATATAAAGCTACTGGATTGACGGCTACATGATAGAAACCTAAATCAGGAAAAGCAGTAAGGACATGTCAAAAAGATGCTAGAAGAAAAGCGAGATGCAGTTACACTGGATCAACAGATTATCACAAGGGGAAACTTGGAAAACGGAAAGACAAAATGAAGTGGGAAACTTCACAGAATACCAAGAAGCTGTGATGGATAGAAAATTCATTACCTGTAGAAACATGTACCAGTCCAAACATCCAACATCTGTATTTAGATGGCATAAACTTAACCATTTTGCAATATTTTTCAATTTAACAAGCACATCAATGCTCTGTATTAAGACAATAAGTGTTGAAAAATCTTAAGAGGATGTCTAGAGATAGCCTGAACCTTCAAAAGTTGTCTGTACACATTGAGAGAATATTTCTGAATTATTAATAGATTGGATATTGATACCTAAATGAATATGGGACAAGGAAATGTAGTTGTGAGCTTTTGATTGAGAAAACAAGATCACTAACATCCCCATCAAAAATACCTTAGAGGGGAAAGAATAGTTCCTCCTGAAGCATAACATGATCTTGAACAGAAAATCAAAAGCAGAAATGAATAAAATAGAATAGAATAGAATAGAATAGAATAGAATAGAATAGAATAGAATAGAATAGAATAGAATAGAATAGAATAGTTAAATTGGAAGGGACCTTCAAAGATCTAGGCAACTGCCTGATCTCTTCAGGGCTAATGAAATGAAACTGGTTACATGCTGTAAATCGTAAACCGGTAAATATGCTAAGCATTTACCAGCAGGTTTAATTCAAAAGACAAGGAGAGAACCTGAAGCTGTGATACAAAATTACAAAATTGGTCTATATTTACAGATGCTGCCTAAAACAGTTTGATGCTGAGTTATTATTCACATTTATTTGAGATTGGATTCTTGGAGAACCTAAGATGAAGATGTCAGTGTATGTTTGAAATATAATAAATAAGTATAGTGTAATATGTCATAGCATACATTAAACTTATGTTTACAGGACATGAAATTAAGTTTTTGTTTGGTGATGGTTCATAATTTGATGAACAAAAAAGACAGTGTCTCTTGCAAGCCATTTTAACTTGTTTTTGAGGAGACTGCATTTCAGCATTTAACATCCCAGGTATGTGATTGAACAGTTTGAGGAACAAAGAAATTAAGGCAGTTAAATGTTATTCAAAAGGCTACAGAGGGTGGATGGGTTTAGCTCTGCTAAACTTAAGGGCATCACCTTTACAGCACCATTGAAATTGTGTTTAGCAGGGGAAAGCAGATTCTCAATTTAGCAAAACTGCAGCAGACAGTAGAACAAATTGTAACATGCAGCAAGAGAAATTGATAAAGACACAAAAAAGGCATGATATAATAGGGATCCCAAAGTATGAAATCCATTGTAAAGTGGAGTTACCATTCATTTTTACACAGGTATTTCATGAACTTTAACAGACTACAGCTATCAGAAGGGTTACTACCTATTTCTGTGAAGTACAGAAACCTGAAGATGAGGTTTTGAAGAAAACAAAAGGTAGACTATAACCAGTTCTTAGTAAAAAGCGGATAGAATTAGAATTTCCAGAGTTAGCACTTGCAAGAAACAACGATTCTACAGATACTCCAAAGAAAAAGTAGCAGAAACTGCAAAGGAGCAGAAACAGGAATATTTCATAGCAGTCCAGCTGGAATTCAGGAATGATTGATTGCATATTGCTAAAACAGTTAATGTAGCTGTAGTTGTGTTTGGCAAAAGGAATATGCTCTGGCATTTTTAGTAACTGAACCAGATCATTAGCAGGCAAGTCAGTTACATAATTAACATAAATGCCTTGTCAGTCTGAGCCCACTCTTAGGATACACAGATTGCACAACTCACAGCCAAAGAGATGGGCAACAGCCTCTGTCCCTGTGCGGGCTTATGGCATGTTCCATGAGAGGCTTGGCTCACATCACCTTTCTCCTTTAGTTAAGTTATTGCACAGTCTTACCAAAACTACCCCAGAGCAGTGTTTTCATTAGGTCAGTGATGTCTTGAGTTTTTGAGCTTGATTTTTTTCCTCTTTCTGCTGCTTGAGATGTGACTTGCTGGTTCAACTGTCCTTTGACTGCTGCCGACTACCAGAAGACCATGTGACTCCGCTGCTGACTGCAGGCAGGCAGTTTTGCTGCTGGATCAGACTTTCTTGCCCTGCCTGTTGAAAACCCATGCTGCTTTGTGTTGCTGCCTCAGCTCACCTTACTCTCACTGCTGACTTTTGCTGAACCCTGCCGAACTCCCCTCAAACTTTGACTTCAGCTTTAAAAAAGTGTGAATTTTTCAAAGAAATGTTGTATAAATTTGCATTAATTTTTGCTGTGAGCTATGCAAATTATGTAAATTATATTATATTTTCAGGGGCCTGAAAGCCCCTGGAAATGTGCTCAAGTGTCCTAATTGTCACAATATTTGCTTGACCTAAGCCTAGGTATGTGTGAAGAATCCTGGGTAATGTAAATCTATCCATAATTCATTTTGCAACATGGACAAATTAAACAGCATGAGAATATCATAACTGTGACAATAAGCGTGTGAGATATTCCAATATTCACTTCCAAAAGCCTTCACTTTGAAGAATGTATTGCATGTGATAGAGGTTAAGGTACTTGCATGCTTAAATGTCTAAGTAAAAATGTATGGATCACCTAGTAAACGTTCATCTGAAAGTACCTACTTAGACATAAAGCAGTGTGCTAGCCCTGCAGAACAGGTCTACCTTTATGCAAACAGTGATATTTTTCAGCATGACAGTCAATTGCTATAGAAAGGACTACAGCTGAACTAAGAAAAGCGGTGACAAATTCACGTACAGCTGCATCTATGTTCATTATAGTTGTGTTAGAAGCCATGATAAGGTTAACTGTAGATCTCTCCTGTCTGAAATATGGGCATAAAGTATGATACTTTAGATTACTGTGATGCTGGTAACTATTGAAATGTATATTTTAATTATGATTACTATACCACTACATTAGCTGTGACAGAAAATTTCAAAATCACAGTCTGAGTCCAGATCCCATAAACATTATACTTGAAGACTAATGTCAATGCAAACAACTTATTAAGCCTTTTTTCTCCTTTTCCTTGGCTTGACATTACTCATTTCAGTACCAGGCATAGATCTTTAAACTTACAGTTTTATCCTTGAACCTGAAATTTATATGGCTGTTTTTTTTTTTTTAAGAGAAGTAAGTTTATGTTAGTTTCTTTTCTCTTTTGTGCCACATTTTAAGAAGCTTTACCTGCTTTATATACTAAAATATTTCATTTTTTATTTCATTTATTTAGTTTATTTGCTTATTCTAAAATCATGAGAGACCTCAATATTTTTGCAATTCCAAGAATTGAGCAAGAGCTCAATAGATAGATTGATAACAAATAGATAAAATTCAGTAATATTTATTTACTGAACTGTGGATGTTTGTATGGACATCTACAGTGGGTAAAGAATCATATCCTGTGGTGACTATAAGAGAATGTCACGCACCGGTAATACTTTTTCAAACATTTTGCTATAGGCATGTCTGCTGTGCTTCAAATTCTGGACTGTTCAGGAGATCACAGAATCACAGAATGGATGAGTTTGGAAGGTACCTGTGGAGGTCATTGTGTCCAAACCCCCTGCTCAAGCAAGGTCACCCAGAGAAGGTTGCCCAGGACAGTGTCCACACTGCTTTTGAATATCTCTGCAGCTTCTGTGGGCAACCTTTTCCAGGGCTCAGTCACCCCTGCAGTAAAGAACAGTCTCCTGATATCTGGGTGGAACCTCTTGTGTTTCAGTTTGTGCCCACTGCCTCTTGTCCTGTCACTGGGCAACACTGAAAAGAACCTGGCTCCATCTTCTTTGTACCCTCCCTTAAGGTATTTACGTACATTGATAAGATCCCCACTTAGCCTTCTCTTCTCTAGGCTGAACAGTCCCAGTTCTCTCAGCCTCTCCTTTTATGAATGATGCTTCCTTAATCATCTTTGTGGTCCTTCACTGGACCCACTCCAGTAGCTCTGTATCTCTCTCAAACTGGACAGCCCAGAACTGGACACAGGTATGTGAAGTGTGGCCTCACCAGTGCTGAGCAGGGAGGAAGGATCACCTCCCTTGACCTGCTCACAAAACTTTGCCTAATGCAACCCAGGACACCATTCGCCTTCTTTGCTACAAGGGCACATTGCTGGATCATGTTCAGCCTGCTGTCCATCAAGACCCCTAGGTCCTTTTCTGCCAAGCTGTTTTCCAGCTGGGTGGCCCTCAGCATATACTGGTGCATGGAGTTGTTCCTCCCGCAGGTGCACAACTTTGCACTTTCCCTTGTTGAACTTCATGAGGTGCCTGTCAGCCCATTTCTCCAGCCTGTTGAGGTCCCTCTGCATGGCAGCACAGACAGCCCTCTGGTGTATCAGGCACTCCTCCCAGTTGTGTGTCATCAGCAATTAATCAGACCATTAATAAAGATGTTGAAGAGGATTGGAGTCAGTATTGACCCCTAGGGTATACCACTAATTCCTGGCCTCCAGGTAGACTTCCTACCACTGATAATCACCCTCTGGGCCCAGTTTTTCAGCCTGTTTTCAGTTAACCTCACTATCTGGTCATCCAGTCCATGCTTCAACAGCTTCTCTATGGGGATATTTTGGGAGACAGTGCCAAAAGCATTACTGAAGCATTACTGAAGTCTAGGAAAACAACATCCACTGCCCTCCCCTCATCTAGCAAACCAGCCATTTCATTGCAAAAGGTTATCAGTTTTGTCAAACATGACTTCCCCTTGGTGAATCCATGCTGACTGCTCCTGTTCACCTTCTTATCCTTCACATGCCTGGACATGGTTTCCAGGATTGGAAACCTGGTCCATGTCATGTTGACAGGTCCATGTCATGGTTTTGGCTGGGATAGAGTTAATTTTCTTCATAGAGGCTCACACAATGCTGTGTTTTGGATTTTTGATGAAAATAGTGGCGATGTTTTTGGTTGTTGCAGAGCAGTATTTACATAGAGCCAAGGACTTTTTTGCTTCTTGTGCTGCCCTGTCAGCGAGGAGGCTGGGGGTGCACAAGGAGCTGGGAGGAGATATAGCCAGGGCAGGTGACCCAGACTGACCAAAGAGATATTCCACACCATATGACGTCATGCTCAGCCATAAAAGCTGGGGTAAAGAAGGAGGAAGGGGAGGACATTGGGAGTGATGGCGTTTGTCTTCCCAAGAAACCATTACGCGTGATGAGCCCTGCTTTCCTGGAAGTGGCTGAACACCTGCCTGCCCATGGGAAGTAGCGAATGGATTCCTTGTTTTGCTTTGCTTGAGCGCGCTGCTTTTGCTTTACCTAGTAAACTGTCTTTATCTCAACCCATGAGTTCTCGCACTTTTACCTTTCTGATTCTCTCCCCAATTCCACCTGGGGAGAGTGAGCGAGTGGCTGAATGGCACTTAGCTACCTACCGGGACAACAGTCCATCACCTTCCCAGGAATCAAGGTGTGGCTAACCAGCCAGATGTTTCAGAATACTATTGTTTTCCCCAAACTAAAATATTAATTAGCTCCTAGTAGCAGAAAACAGCTCTTTTAATGATTCTTCATTGCTATTACAGGATGATGATTCCCTAATTCCAATTTTTCTGCTCATGTTAGTTCACAGCAGTTTATTTGTTATATTTTAAAATGTTCTTTGTCTCTCTCTGACTTCCAAGCCCTAACTCATAGACACACAAAGCCTTTTTACGTAGGGGAGCTAGCTAGGAAATTTCAGCATGAATACCCCCGTTTGCACATAAATAAGATCATTCATGCTCCAGTAACATTAGTCACATGCTCTTCTCCAAATATTTGTGTGAACAAAAAGAGTTTGCGTGTATTTTCATGGGAGAATTGAGCAAATAAAGGTATCACAGAGAAATTAGAATTCGTAAAAAATATTCAAAATATTGAAGAAAATTATTCTTATTGTGCCTCACTTGAGGTAGCAAACCTCTAAACTTAACCATTTTTCAATAAGCTCTGGACTTGATTTCCATGTATTAATTAACTCAAGATCAGTAGAAATTTCTCTCTTACCTGACAGCTGAGCTAATCCTTGGCAGTTCCACAGCCACTGAAACTTGTCTATACAAAATTCACCTGCTAGATATTATCAAATCCCTGCATTTAGATGCCAGCTCTAGATCAGGAAATTTGTAAACCTTTATTAATTTGAGGAGATTCCACTGATGTCTCCATCCATTTTGTCATGCAGCTCCTGGACCGTACAATTCCTGGATAAGTATTTTGAACAGACATTCAAAGACAAAATCCATTTTATAGATCAAGACATCATTTTTATGATTTAAAATTACTTTCAATCTCTATGAAATGAAACTTTCAAAAATAAAAGTGAGGGAAAAGAGAGGGAGAAGAATAGGAAGAGGGTTAGTAAGAGTGCAGCTGCTCCACCTGATTTGGAGAAGTTGGAAGCTCAAGCCAAGAAAGTTCAGGGCTTTATGACATGTTGAATTACTTACAAACAAAATTTGGAAAATCTCCGGCAAAGACGAATGAGCAGACTTTACTCTGTGATGATCAGTAGCCTAATAGAAATATTACTCAAAAGAAATGCAATGGATTTAGGTATCTATTGTGAGTAAGGCATTCCAAGTGTGATTCTCTCACCTACCAAGTAAATGCCATGAGCATCAGAGCATTAAGCCATAGGCTAGTCTGAGTCTCTACTCCTCTCAACATTTCACAAATCCAGGTCCACCCAAACCTAATGCATACATCATATGGAAGTTCTTGGGCTTTGATGCCTAGGTATTAAAAAACAAGCAAACAACAACAATAAAAAGTACAAAATGTTTTCCAAGAAAATTCACATCTGTCACTCCTGCATAGGAACCTCATCTCCATGTCCCTGCTTTTTTTTTACAGAAGAGAGAGGAGGTGCAATGCCTCTCCAGATAACATCTCATATTTCTTCCTAAAATCATGTTGTTACTTCAGCCTCTGTAATTATCTGGCAGCTATGACCAATCCTTAAGTCTATACTACCCGCGATCCTCAAGTCAAATCTCTCTCTCTTTCTTTGTAAATCCTTCTGGGATTTTGAATGCTAATAAGAAATACAGTTTCTGTTTTTCCCTTTGAGGAACTTCCCCCATTACTAGCAAAGTGAAACGTGCACCATTTTCTTTGGGCATCAGCTTCAGTCATCGTGCTTTTTAATCTTCTGACGAAGACTGATGAACAGCACAGGTCCTTGCATTATGCAGATCCCTCAGTCTTGGAACAGGCCACTGGGAACTGTTGACAAATTTACACCAGCCTTGGTGCAATAATGTGCAGTCCTCAGAGCCAAATTTGGCAGCAGGGAGTGCCACGTTCCATGCCATGCCATGCACCACACAGCTATTCTCAAAAACCTGGTAGTTACATTTGAACACGCATGCTCCATTGTTTGTGTGCAAAAAAAACAAACTTTGCTTTGCTTTAAATGAGTAGGAGTCCCTGAACTGACTGGCCCTCGTCAGTGTTGAGAAAGAACATTTTATTGGCAGAGTTCACAGAGACATGGCTTGGGAACACCTTCTAACTCTTGGTCTAATGGAGTAACATTGGTTAGTGGTTACAGAATTGATTGGGTTTATAAGCAAAATTAATTGGCCATGAAAGAGAAGAAAGGAAAACTATACACTTTAGTTAACTATCTAATAAAATAGACTGAAAGATCCTTCTATAGGCAGCAAAACACTTTATTGAAGTTTTCGGTGCTGAAGTGTGGCAGATGATTCAGAAAACTACAAACAATATTAAATAGTACTAGCTAAAGTAGTCTAAGACTTTCTGCTCATTTTTCTATCTTTTTTTTCCTCCAAGAACTGCAAATGGAACTGTAAGTATCATAATATATTGGAAAGTGCCTATGATACACTGTGGTACATTGCCTATTTCCTGAACTACAGACAAAAGTATTCTAATGGTATCTCAGCAGAGGTCTGAACTATGAACCGTGCAATACTGCTGTAATTCCAACTAATGCCTCTAAAGTCAGTAAGGTTAAGCTAGTCTGATTAGTTCAACAACACAACAGCTGGTCCAAGGTTTTCTGAAGCCATGACAATAAAATATGCTGATTTTGTTGAAGTGATGGAAGTGGAAAAAAAACAAACCTATGTTAAAGGTTATTAAATACTTTTGAGGGTTTTTTTCTGTTTTTTTCTTTTTTTTCTTTTGTCTGTTTCATGCTGAAAGTAAGAGATGGCAGCCATAGTGCCTTGCTAAAAGAGAATAGAAACCTCTGTATTTAATGCTTGCCTACAGCTGTGGAACACTACATTCAGTGACTCGACTACTTTTTTCCAGTCTCTGTTCCTATCTGAAAAGCTAAAACAATAATATTTTTTGAAAGGATCATTATAACCAGTAAGGGTAAGTGCTCTCCATCCTCAATAATTAAACCATGTATTTAAGTGCTTAAAAATTAAGTCAGATGTTCAGCTCAGGTGAGCAGTGAACATTACAAGTGAAAATGCTATGAATAGGACCACTCTGGCAGATGGAAAGTTCATCTGCCCTTTGCCCATCTCTCTTTGCTCACTAGAGTAAGTAACCCCGAGCTTAGATCAAACTTTTTATAGACACAATAAATCATTCTAATTAGTGTATAATTCTAGATAGTTGTGTTCATTTTATTATATTTTTAACTGCTATTGCATTGTTATACAGATGGCTTTTATATGTTTTCTTGTTATTTTCCCTCATTACATACTTCTAAGATGAACGCAAATGTGACAAAGACTGTTATTTTTCATGCTAATGAACAACTCAGACTATTGAGAAACATCCGAATTGTTGCCAAATTCATGTCAAACTCAGCATTGCTTAATTTTATTTTATTGCACTATGCAAACTGCTTTAAGGTTACAGAGAATGCCCACTGTATGTATGGTGCCTGGTGGGAGGTAGACTTTTATCACACTTTAGCAAACATGGAACAATTGATCAGTAATATTGTTACTACCACTTCATTGGGTTAGCACTTATATGTGTACAGAACTCTGCCCAGCTTCTCAAATGGCTCACAAAAGGACCTGAAGTGAAAGCAATGTCTGCATTCATGCCTGATGCTCTTAACAGCTGTGAGGAAAAACAAAACAAAACAAAACAAAACCAATTCCACCAACAAAGTTTCACAGAATCACAGAATTGTTGAGGTGGAAGGGACCTCTGAGTGTCATGTTCTCCAACCCCCCTGTTCAAGCAGGGTCACCTACAGCATATTGCCCAGGACTATGTCCAGACGGCTCCTGAAGATCTCCACGGAGGGAGACTCTACAACCTATCCACTTAAGCTCTTTTTGAAGTCTGAAAATCAGTGATTAGAATTACTTGCAGATGCTAAAAAAAAATCCCACCTCAGATTGGTTTCTGACCTATTCATTCAATCCACTGTATATGCATAATTATGTGTCTCACCACAGTGTGTATTGGAATTCTGACCTGTTAAAATTTGTACTATATTTAGATTTTTGCAATGAATCTTTTTTTAACAGCATACTGTATCATTTGTATCATTTAAACAACAAGGTATTCCTTTCACATATACAAAAGACATGATAAAGTGAACTTACAATACACAAAGTGCTTCCTCATAAATTTTTCAGCATTTGTCATGAATACTGTACTTATGGGCTTCAGTACTATTTATCCTTCTTGTTGTCTGAAGTCTTTTTTTTTAATAATGAAGTAATTGTTGTAAAGCTTTGTTACTATGAATATCTGGGAGAAAAAAAAAAGAAATCAGTGCAGTGCAGCTTCATATAAAGTCAACAAACTTAAAGGTCATAAAATCTATAAAATCAGTCCTTTCTTACATTATGAGAGTCATCTTTAGGTCACAGTTCTACCCGGTGCTCAGGTGAGCAACTAGAGGCTTACTTTTCATTACTTTGTAAGGGCATAAATACTGAACCTGTCAAACTGTAACGGCAAGAGCTATGCTGCACCAAATACAGCTAGACTAGACTTGCTATCATCAACTGATTTTACTGCAAACTCAATACATTGCCCACTGTATAAAAATGTTGTCCAAGACATCTGCTTGGGCAACATTCATGATGAGGAGTGAGGTTTTCCAGAATATTTGAAACACCCAGGGTCCAACAGTGCTTCCATTAAGACCAATGTCTGAAATCTACTTCAAAGATAGATGGAGCCATGATTCATTAACCAGAATAAAGGAGCCTAAACATATCTAAAAATCAAAAGGTAGCTCTTTATTGCTCAATAATAACCAGGTGAGGAGTTTTTGTTTGTTTTGTAGATATTATTTATTATGCAATTGCTAAAAATACAAGTGTAGAGAACAATGACAGAAGAGTCTGCTACAATAACAAATGACATCCCATTACTTATTAAAAAGTGGCTGCTAATCAGTGAGTATAAACACTTCTTGGTGCCCGTGGCAAAATGCCATTTTAAAGGCTGTTCCCCTTTCTCCACTTGAAAGTGAGGCCTTTGGCACTCCATCCTAAACTGCAACAAAGAAAAACTCTCTAGGCACTAGAATGTGAGTCTGTATAGACTAAGAAAAGTGAAAAGAGCTTAAGAAAAGTGAAAAGAGCTTAAAAAAATAAAAATAATTTTAAAAAAGTAATATTCATTTTTGTGGTCCCCATGTTGAATGTTCTCTGCCCATGTCACACCTCCCTGGATGTGGAACAGGTTAATACACGTTTCTGATTTTGATCAGGTTCCTGAAAGTCAGACATTCTGCTCATATATAAGATCATGTGTACCCATTCCTGCCCTCACTCTTTACCTTCTCCAGACCTAACCTATTACTGAATAAGCAGTACAGTTCCCTGATGTTTAACAATAAAGAATTATTCTGACACTGTAATCAAGGCAAGGAAAAATACCTCTGCAGAGTTACAAAGATAATATCCAGGAACTGGCTAGCTCAGACTTGCAATTCGTTTAGTCTGTTGGTGGATTATTGTATATAGTGTTGCATATAACAGAGGCAGCTAACAGAGGCAGCAGTTTATGCAGAAGGTGACACAGAGTGGGGACAGAAACTCTGCTGAGGACAGTGTACGTGCTGCTCAGCAGTGGCAGTGACACGCTGCAGGGCACAGTCCCCAGCAGCCACAGGAGCAACTTCCCCAGAACATCCAAGACCTCAACCCAAGTGCAGGTGTAGCTCTTCAGGTCTGGGGCTGCAGAGACACCTGGGCTCTCCTGCTGAGGCTAGGACAGCAGGAGATTGTCTCCTTCCCAGCAGGAGGTGCGCCCTGGTGGAGGGTCTTTCTTGCCAAGTAAACGAGCTGTGACAGGAGGTCAGCATGCTGCACAGCATCAGAAATGGTGAGGAAGAGTCCCTGTCCCTGTCTGCTGCCCTGACTCATCACCTTGGTTTGATTGATGGTTGGTTTGATGCTTGCGGGGGCTCAGATGTTGCAAAAAGACTTATGAGGGTTGAGCCTCAGACAGTTACCTCTGCTACCCTTCACATGCCAGGAAAGACCTGAAGCATACCAAACATGACTATATGTCTCTTGGGGTGACAGTCAAGAGCATGGGGCACAGGTAGTTTTCTCCTCAGTCCTGCTGGTGAGCCACAGATCTCATGGGGTCAACAACCAGTTGTGTGGCAGGTGTTGGAAACAGGGATCCTTTTTTTTTTTTTTTTGACTGTGGGACTCTGGGACTCTCTTCAAGAATTGAAGACTGCTGGGAACAGAGAGGATCCACCTTAAAAAGTGGGTCAAAACTATTTTTGCCAACAGGCTGTGCAAGCGAGAGAGGCGTCCTTTAAAGTAGGAACAACAGGGGAGACAGACAACAACTAGCAATCAAGTGAGGAAGTGGCGGACCAGGTTGGCAAACAAATGTTGAAGGATGGTGTGGACTGGAGTATCCTCGTGACCAAGAAAACAGGGCTGAAAGGGGTCCATTTCAAGCATAGGCACAGAAATAAGGGAGTACCTGCAAGAAAAGGACATATCATGGGGAAGGCACTTTTACCTTTTCTGGGAAACGAGCACAGCCAGGTTCCTCTCTGAAGTGCCTGAACACTAATGCATGCAACATGGAGAACAAATGAGGAATTAGATGTCAGTGTGCAGTTGGAGGGCCATGAACTCATCACAGAGGTGGGGGTGGGATAATTCACACAAGTGAAGTGCTGGAGTGGATGGATGCAGATTCCACTTCAGGAAAGACAGACCAGGATGGCAAGGAGGGAGAGTCAGCCTTTATGTGACAGGAGCAGGAATGCATGGAGTTCTGCCTTGGGATGGATGATGAGGTAGCTGAGAGCCTGTGGGTCAGGATTAGAGGGTAGATCAAAGTGGACGATGTTGTGTGTGTCTACTGCTGACCACCTGATCAAGAGGAAATGGATAAGGCCTTCTTCAGACAACTGGAACAAGTTTCACATTTGCAGGTCCTGGTGCTCATGAGGGACTTGAACAACCACAGTATCTGTTGGTGAGACAACACAGAAGGGGACCAGCAATCCACGACACACTAGTGGTGTACCCCAAAGATCAATACTGGGGCCAATACTGTTTAGCGTTTGTATTAATGACTTGGATGATGGGACAGTGTGCACCCTCACCAAGTTTGGACATGGTATAAGAACTGGGAGAAGTTTTTCAGGTTTATCTGAGTTTATCTGGTGTCATGACAGCATAAATATGGTCTGCTATTCAAAGGGACCTTGACAGGCTGGAAAAAAACATTTACAGGAATTTCATGAAGTACAAGAGAGGGAAAAATAAAGACCTGCACCCGCATAGGAATAACTCCATGCACCAGTACAGGCTGCACACTGACTGGCTGGAAAGCTGCTTTGTCAGAGATGATCTGTGGGTCCTGGTAGACAATAAGTTGAACATAAGCCCAGGCCCATGTGCCTTTGTGGCACAGAAGGCCAACAGCCTCTTGGACTGTACTAGGAAGAGCACTGCCAGCAGGTTGAGGAAGATGAACCTTCCCCTCTGCTCAGCCCTGGCGAGATGCACCTGGAGTGATGTGTCTAGGTCTGGGCTCCCCAGTACGAGACAGATGTACTGGAGTGGATCCAGCAAAGGCCTGCAAAGATGACTAAGAGACTGGATCTTCTGTCATACAAGGAGAGGCTGAGAGAGCTGGGACTGTTTGACCTGGAGAAGAAATGGCTCAGGGATGATCTTCAATATATAAATATCTGAGGTTGACAGTAAAGAAGACAGAACCAGACTCTTCTCTATGGAACCCAATGATAAGACAAGAAGCAATGGGCACACACTAAAATACAGCAAATTCTGTTTAAACACAACAAAAAACTTTTTTACTGTGAGGGTGACTGAGCATTTGCACAAGTTTCCTAGAGACTGTAGAGTCTCCATCATTGGAGGTTATTCAAAACCTGACTGGACATAGCCCTGAGCCACCTGCTCTGTCTGAGCCTACTTTGAGCAGGAGTTTAGACTAGATGATTTTCAAAGATGCCTGCCAACCTCAACTTGCTCTATGATTCTGTGATATAGGAGCAATGGTGATATACACAGGCTCCCATGGTATATGTAGAACTGTATGTGCAGTACAAATGAATCTGGAGCCTGAAAAACAGATCTACATAGATAAATCTATAGGTGAATACAATATACCTGAAAATAAATATAATGAGAAATTGTCACATGGATTATAGTGGTAATCTGTTTAAATTACTCTTAGAGGCAGAGGGGAAGGGCAAGGGGAATAAAGAGAAACAGTTACAGCTTGTCATTGAACTGGATGCAATCAGCAGCTTAAGTTTATCAGGTCTCATGACAGCAATAAAAAACAAAGTATATAATAGTGTACATTCTATCACACATTTTTTTTTTATAAACTGCGCAATGTAGAAGAGGTGCTGACTGCCAAAAAAAAAAAAAATGCTGATTTCTCCTTTGTCCTTCAGCATGCCTCTATTTTATGAATTTTCAGTTGCTGTGTCACCACTCCCAAGGTTTCCCTTATGCTCCTTATTACTATGCACAGTTTCAGAAAGATGCAAGAAAACTCTTAGGGGTTTTGTTTGTTCCTTANTATATATATATATATGACAGGACAAGTTTCATCCTAAATTTTATTGGCCAGCAGCTAGCTAAATTGCTACAAGATACAGACAGATATTTTCGTATATAAATATAAATTATCTATAGATATAGATAATATATATGATGTCTAACAAATTTCTGGATGTTTTCACTCTCGCTATAAATATTTGATCCTTTTCTGAATCCCACAATTCTATTTACCTTAGAAATACTTAATGACAGAGAGTTCCATGGGTTAATTGCAATGTGTACTAAGTAAAGTGTTCTCTGTAGTTTTAAGTATATTGCTTCTATATCACTGAACTATAGCTTTGTACTCTATAACAAAAGGTAAATCAAAACGGCCTTTTCCTTCTCCTTCTCCTTTTACAACTTTACCATATAGTCATTACTGTAGTTTCTTCCTATCTCTTTTTCCATCTCTCTCCGTACAACTGTCCATCATATTCCTATGGTATTTCATCATACAGAACTATATCCTCTGGCTTACTCTTTTTAGAGAGAGAATAATCAAACCCAAACACAGCACTCAAGACAACTGCGTGAGTTGTGCCCCATTTCTTAGGAATACAAGAAGGATATGATTTTGGGATCACTAATACGCATTGTGTCAATATTTAATGAGCTGTACAGGTGGGGTTTTTTACACATTGATGCAGTTACTGTTAAAGTCAGGAATTTGTATGATATGGGGTCATGCCTTAGAGTGAGATCACACTCATTCAGCTTGCAGTGTAAGAGGTCCTGCTAATTTACCTTGGAAAATGGAAACCTCAGCAAACTGACAGTTGTCCTCCGTTTGTCCTTCATGTCTCTCACCTATGAATTTTCAGTTGTCATGCAAGCAATCCCAGAGCTGCCTTTAAAGTCTTCACACCGTTCAGAGCTGGAGAAACTCTCATAAAGGCACTTGGTGCATCTCCATGGCCTTTGCACAGGTTCCCGGGCCTCCGTTTTGTTGCTTGCACATCCTAGGAGCCCTCTGCTTGAATGGGGAAGCACACACATGATTATGCTTAGGGTGTGCATATGAGCACTCAGAAGTTCGCTGAAATTGCACATCTTGCATAAGTATTCTCTACCTTGTCACTAATGGGCAAAGCCACAGCACTGAAGAATACACAAAGAAATCAATGCTTTCACATTTCCAACAATCTAGGAAATCAACGCGTATTAGTACATTCTTTCAGCAATAAGTGGATGGTTAATGGGAAGATATGAAGAGAGACAGTAAATGTTGCCGGAATAAGAAACCAATTAAGTAATATCCATATGGATTACATTCTGAGCACAGCAAGATGCAGAGCAAAGGGATTGAGTGCCATATGGAGTGTAGACGGTGATCCCATCTGGGTGTTTTCTTTACTAGGGAGACCCACAATTTTATTATACTTATTCTGAGTTTCAAATTATACACATCTTAAAAATGTTTGAATTATTTTTATTTTATTGTGATTCATTTATGGGTACACACTTCAGTTGTAAGTGTGCAGCTTTCAGTTATAAAGAATAGAGGTCTGTTACTGAGATTCAGTAATGTAGGGTGAGATTGAAAGTTCTCTGGCAGTCAGTAGCAAGAGACAGCAAAAAGCTGTAATACCATGGAACAGAGCAGGAAGAAAGTTATGTAAGGACACAGTTACGTCCCTACTTCTTTTTACACACCAGGGGGAAATTAATCTGCAATTTTTCTCAACTTGTTCCCATTTCTTACTCTACTTTTGGTATATCAGCTTTGTTTGTTGGAGTTAGTTCTCCATTCGGGCATATAGTAAGGGGAAGGGGAGAGGAAGGAAAGACTCAGTCACCAAATGCTCTGCAATGTCTTGGGTGTCCTGCCCAGAGGAACAATGAATCCCCTTACACCTGCTTGCACAGGATAAGCCACAATCTTTTCTTAAATAAAGAAGGGGAATGCTGTATCTCCAAAATCTGGAGTGTACTTTTTGTACATAGAGGACACTTTTGTGAACCCATTTCATTTTGCACTGCAGCAGAATCACACAATCAATTACATGTCTCAGTTGAACTTTTAAAATCAGCATATTAGGCTCTGAAGCACTTACCTGATCATGCTTGGAGTCTTACTTAATGCTTTTCTTATTGCTGGAGCTGCATTTTTCTTAATGATGTGTTGCTCCTAGACAGTTCATTAACATAAAGTCTGAAAAACATGCATTTTCTGTTTCAGCACAGAATGTATAGAGTCTATTTTAGAGCATCCAATGCTGTTAGCTTCATCCATTTTTACATGCCCTACCCACAGTCAAAAGGAAGTCAGAGCACTGAAACAAAATGGCAAAGATTATACTTATGTGCTTCTATGACTAACCACAGGAACTCCTATTTCTGTATCTGACTGGCTCACCTTCAAGGAATTAGTCATTGCTCAGAGACCTGAAGACCAAGAGATGAAATGAGTTTTGTGGAGTTTTCACCACCGACAATACTCACATCAGGGATAGATACAGTGTGCTGAATTAAATACGTTTATCTTCATTCAGAATACATTAGGATCTTTCTTCTTTTTCCAGAGTTAATCTGGTTTCTGTGCTTATGGACAAAAATATATGCAAACCAATTCACTGCTTGAAAACAGAGTCACCAAATGAAACTCTAATATCCAGCTACCGACTGCAGTTTGAATTTCAGATGACTGAATTTCAGTTTTCGCCAGCTCAAGGGCAACAAGAACTTTCTGTCTCACACTTGTCATTTCAGTGTGCTTGATAAATTGGAGTGGACAGTAATAAGAAACTGGAACCTTTGGAATGTGGCACCATGATAACTTCAAATACAGTAAGAGAGGCAAGTAGTGGGCATGTTTGCAGACAGATTTCAGAAAAAAATGTAAATATCTGGGTTCAACATGACAGCAATTGCATCAGTGTTGCCTTGTATAAACATAGCTGCAAGAATAGTGATCTGACTGCAAGCTACAGGCATTATGTTTTGTTTCACAAAAAAAAAAACATTTTCTGTCTCATAAAAGAAATGATGAGTTTCTAAACAGAAAATAAATTTGTATTGAAGTAAGAATATGGAGACCATTCTTTTATATAGGTTTTCTGTAACAGAAAAGAGATGTGAAAGCAATTTAGGAGATGTATAGGGTAATATGCATGTTATTTTTATTACCTTACAAGAGTGGCCAGAATACCACAGTGAATCATTTATAGATGTGTAAATCCACTGCAAACATCTGTCATTCTCAAAATGCGGAAGGAAAATTATTTTCTACATCTGTAAGTATAGCAACTGGTTTTGCGAACACTTGGTATTCCTGTTTTTCAGGCTTTCAGCAGGTTCCGTTGGGCCAGGATGTCTTTCTCATCTGTGCCTTCAGCCTCAAGAAGGGATCTACCTAGGCTAAGTTTTTCCTTTATCAGGGCAGGTATGATGTATACGAGAGGCTTACAGACTAGCTTGAATCCTTTGAAGTAACTGAAAGTAAACTCCAACGGGATTTGGATAAAAAACTAAGCATCTCCTCCATATTACCATTAAAAAGTCCCAGTGATACAGAGCACATTTATATGGTACTGTATTTGTACTTCAAGTTAACATCTTTTTGTGTTTTATGTTTTCCTATAATTTTCATTTCAAATACAACACTCAGCAATTTCTCATGTAAAATCTCCTTCCAGAAGGTCTCCTCCAGTTTTTTTTAGTTTTCTTTAGCCACTTGAAATGTCAGGTGGATCTGTCATTTTATAAAAATTCTTTTCATATTTAAAATTTGGTTTTCCAAGAAAAACTAGCAAAAGTAGTTACCATACATCAGTATAGTGCCCCAAAAAAGGTAACAAATATCTTCTATGAAAGCATCACATTCCGTGTGCTGTGTGTGGTTTTGCTGCTATGACAATCTGGTATTATATGCTTACTATTGACTGTTCTATTTAGTTCATATTCCCTGAGTCTGGCTGCCTTGTTTTTTTTGTTTTGCTTTGTTTTGTTTTGGTGGTTGTGGTGGTTTTGTTTGTTTGTTTGTTTTTGAAAACTACAGAACTACAGAACAAAAAGAAAGTTCACTCTTTAGCAAGTATAACCAAACAAGGAATTAACTGGAGCATTTTTAGACCAAATCTATGACAACGGAAAACTAGGCCTGCAAAGAAACCAGAGCGCTGCCATCAGAGACACAGAAGGAGAAAAACACTCAAAACAGAGAACAGAATGTTAAAAATGTACAAACTCCTTATCGCTAAATATGAGCAAAGGTTCCTATCATAATTTGAAAAGTAGAAATGACTTAACTAAAATAAAAGAAAGGCATTTAAATTCTGGAAATGGATATATATTATGCATGTATGCAGACTATGATTTAATAATTTATTTTAAATTTAACTTGGATTGAACTTCTGGTGGACAAGCTCTGTAGGTGTCATTCCTCAAATTCACCCCTCTCAATGACAGACATTTTTCTATGTCTCCTTGAATAGTTGTAGCAGGTTTTTTATTTTATTTTTTTTTATTCACTGGTGCTAATTATACACGTAAAATATGAATACCAGATTGCATGCAATATTCCACTCTTGATTTTACTAGTGTTGCAGACAGGTGGAAAATGGCCTCCTTATTCCTGCTTACTTTTAACATGTAAGAATATTAACTCTTTTAGCCACAGTTTTGTAGTGTTTTTTCCTTTCTTCACTTACCTTTGTGGTTCCTAGACCTTTTTCAGAGTTGCAGCTTTCCTCACTCTGAAATCTTAAGTGGTCTTTATTCTTAAATGCTTCACTTCACATTTGTGCATATTACAACCATGTTTGTTTTTAAGATATCCACATGGACCTAGAGTGAAGCAACTTCATGTGATCCATCTTATTTTCAAATTATTATTTAAAAAAATTAGCCCTTTTCCTGATATTTCAGTGGTATTTTAAAAAGAGTATTAAGATGCCAACGTTCACTTCAGTGAGTTAGGAAGTAAAGCAATTTTCTGAGGAGAAGGCATGAAAGATCTGCAAAATACTCAAATAACTTGATTTCTGATGGGCAGATGGTGTAGGAGTCAGCTGTACTGTCTTTTCTGTTTTGAGCCCTTGTGTAGTTCATGCACTACTGGGACAAAGAAAATAAAAGTTTTCAAACATCCCCTCCCTACCCATTGCCAAAACCCTGAATCTTCCTCCT
Organism: Chauna torquata; assembly: GCA_013399475.1. Lineage (NCBI taxonomy): Eukaryota > Metazoa > Chordata > Aves > Anseriformes > Anhimidae > Chauna > Chauna torquata. The sequence goes on along the minus strand of VXAL01005133.1, from coordinate 63,605 downwards.
TTCTCAGGGTAGCGTCTTTCTGGTTTCTGTTGTTCAAGTCTTCTGCATGTTCAAGAACTGTCAGTCTGCTTCTTTGTGCCTTTTTATATTTTCCAAATATATATAAATATTTTGTCTAGCACAGATCCCATTTATCTATCTCCATGCCTGGTTAGGTGTACTTAATGTCAAAGCCAAATAAACCTTGCAAGCATTCTAACAGGAATCTGATACTACCATCTGCAATAAACATTAGCATGAAGTTATTAAGACCTCTTACCTTTTCATACTAATTAAAAAAAAAAATCTTCTGGAATCTCTTCGCAAGGAAAGGATTTTACTCAAAAGATTGAATACCAAGAACACCTACTAACTGTACTTCAATCAAGCCACAGAGAACTAAAAGGTCATTATTGTGAAAGTTTCTTTAGGTGGGACATGGCTCCAACACTGCATTCATTCTCCCTACAATGGCAATAATCAATAGTCATTTTCTAAAGCTGTTGCATTATTAAATTAATATTTACAGTCTAGACAAAGCATTCGTTAAATAAGTGTTCTGTAACAACGGTGAGTTGATCAAAATGTCTATGTCATTCTTTGAATGCATAGCAGTGTTTTTCTTCCTAGACTAAATACAATGTCCAGGCTTTTCTATCTGCGCTTTCTGGAATTTTGTCATACTGTGTCATTTATGAGGTCAAAAATATATAA
>VXAL01005133.1:49322-61455 GCA_013399475.1 Chauna torquata | reverse complement strand
TACTATATTTTTATTAATTCAATCACAATACAGAAATTGAGGATGACTATATTTCAGAGATATATGTCAAAACAAAGTGTTCAGACAGGTTCACTCACCTTCTGAAAATTATCTGAAAGGAAGAAAACAGTTATTTTGTAAATCTTCAGGATGTTCAATCTAAATTTTTTGAACATGTTACCTATGTATTCAAAAAGTTCAGGCTGACCAGGTATTAAAATAAATAAATAAATAAACAAACAAACAGCAGGAAAAGGCTGATATTATCTTTACACTCTTTATTTAGTCCCAGCATTGCCTCACTCCTCTCTTACCTTGGCTTCTCACATTTTTAGCACCACTTGTCTCTGAATCTTACACCTACCCCATCAACTCTTTTTTAACCCTTACACTCACATTTCACCACTTTGACCGTTCTTTAACGGCCATCATAGAACTGAATTAATCTTTTCCTAGGACATACATGGATGGGAAACAGTGAATAAAAACAGGTGGGTTTACCAATATATTGCTGGATGTAGACCTTTGCAAAGAGAACTCAGTCTGATTTCTCAGAGATGAAATGCAGATTGAAGGATGACTTGATCATAGCTTATAAGTGTGTTCACACTAAGAAAAAGACTGGCAGTTAATCTAGCAAAGGGCACATAACAAAGAGAAGATTAATGACTGGAGTCAGAAAAACTCAAACTGGAAATAAAGCAGAAATTATTAACCATGTTTTGTGTGCTTCACCACTGTAATTAACTATCAAGGAAATTTATCATTACCAAGTTCTTAATATCTTTATATTACACCCAGTAGCTGCTTTTTGAGAAAATGGCCTTAACCTAGTGATACTAGTTCTTGACAAAATACGGGGATAACTGGCCGAAATGTAAAATCCTGTGATATACAGAAGTCAACAAAATACATTCATAGATAGAAAAAGATCAGGGGAAGTGCTAATCTGGTAACATGTGGAGAAAAAATATTAATAAATTATAAGGGATACTGAGAAAGCTGAANTGAAATATGTCACATTTTTTCATCAGCCTTCATTAAAACAATAAATTGCATGCATGTAGCTACCTAAGACTAATTAATAGTAACAAAAAAACTGGTAAGGTGTCTGCAGAGCAGGGAAAGAAAAGTTTACAGAGCAATTTCTATGTTATATATTTTCAAAACTTTGGGACTCAATGAACTTCTTCCTGAGATACTTAAAGGACAAGATGAAAACTCTTTTTGCAATACCATCAAGGAGGAGTGAAGCACCAAAAAATGGGGAAAAAAATACTTTTTAGTAAATGTTAATGTAATATTAGTGAATGTAGTAAGTATAGTATTAATGAAAAAAAAAAAAAAGAGCTAAAGGGAGCTAAAGAAATATAGCCAGCTTGCGCTTAGTTCTGAGAAAACAGTGACATAAATATTCCAGCAAGCTATTTGCAAACATTCTGCAGAAGCAGTATACATCACATACTACAATGTTATAAAATAATCTCATAAAAAGTGAGGAAGCTGAGGCTGATTTAACTGCTAGATGGTAGTTGCAAAACTAGTTGGATAACCATAGTCAGAGAGCAGTTAACACAATGAAATTCAAAGAGTGTTTTGGGGGACATACAGAAGCCTGTACTGAGTTAGGTTCTATTCAGTGACTTCATTAATTACATGGATGGTGGAGCAGAGTATGTTAAGTGAATCTGCACCAAGGTGAGAGGGGTGGCCCCTAAATTTCAGGACAGTATACAGATGACAAAGTGAAAATTAGTGCAAGCCAACTAGCTGAATACGTATAGGATAGGGGAGACAGGATGGAAAAAAACTGCCTAGGTAGCAGATCTGCAGAAAGGTACCTGAGAATTATAGGGCATCAGAGGCTGAACACCTGTTCCCTGCTCTAATTATTATGGCTACAGCCCTCATATGAATAGTGCAGGCTTGGTAACCACGGTCCAAGAAAGATGGGAATTAACTGGATACAGCTTAAAGATCAGCAGCTGGCCAGAGGTCCAGAGAACACAATATAAGAGACAAGACTGGACAGTTTTTAACCTAAAAACCAAAACTGAATGGAGTCATGAGGATAGCTTTAATTATGTAAAAGGCTGTGGAACAAAGGAAAAGTAATTTTCATTCATCTGTATTTTAATAATTGAAGATAGTTTTATTTAAGATAGTCCACTTCATTAATAAGCTGTTTTAGAATTACTATTCAATAAACTAAGATTTCAGAGTTCCTCATAAAATTGGGAAAGTTTGACTTTGAAATTCCAAGTACTAAAAGCACCAAGAGGAATATTATGTTTTTGTCTGGGTTTTGTTGCTGAAGAATTTGAAGACTTACGAAGTTGTATATGCACTACTCGACACAAACCAATTCAGTATGATTGAAGACATATTCTGTCGTTTTCTGCATTAAAAATGCAAATAAGATGAAAAAAGTGTGCAGAAGAGACTAAATGATGACCAAGTGATTTTTTTTCCCAAGTACTTACCTGACAATATAGCAAACTCAATTATTCCTCCCAACATACATTTCATGCTTATGTATACATAAAATCCATTGTCTAGTGCCCTCAATGGTTTTCAAAGTTGTTATTTACAGATTTTCAAGATGACAGCAACATAGCTATAACTTTTTGCTGGACTTCAGTTCATTAGTCTGTTCCTCCCCATGGTAATTTCATTATGTCTTCTACCTATGTTCTAACTCCCACTGCTACAATTAGGTGTGAAATTTAGAGCTACCAGATTGTAAAGTTATGCTACCTACTACCTACTACCCAAGGGTAATTTAACTGTTAATTACTGGAGCACCAGCTACCATTCCTCCCTTCTACTGAACAAGACCCTCAAAGCTCACAAACTTTCCCTCATCCCTAGGTGTATGCTCTATTGACCTCAAGGCTGAATGTTCCCATTAATCTCACAATAAATAACAAGCCTTAAAAGCAACCTCTAAATTACCTCCTAATTTCAATGGAAATAAAAAAAATCTGCAGAGCTGGAATGAAAAATGCCATGGAAATCCACCATGGAGAGGAGGACCTCTATGATTCTGGATGCTTTTACTTTGCTGCATCTGTTCATGGATGAAAAGCCTGAAGGGGCTGTATACTGCATAAACACAAACACAAATTTTATTTTTAAATTCAGTGGGACTATACTTTCAGAGTGCAAGTCTTTGAGGATTGGGTCCTTCAACAGTCAAAAGCAGAGGAAATGAATGGGAAGACCACTTGCTTCCTCTGTTCTGATGTTGTTATTCATCATCAGTATATTACACATGTAAAGCTTGTGGAGGGCGGGGAGAATGAGCGTTGTTGTTTTTTTCCTTTTTCTTTCCTTCTAAGATAGTCTTTCCTGAAAAGCCTTGGTTTGAGGAATGCCCTGTATATATACATATATTTTGTGTGTTTTGCTAAGTTTAAGTATCTTTCTTTCCATTAACAACTTTTTCCACTACCGCACTGAGCACCAGAGGTCCTAGTGGAACCTTTCTTTTACAGCATCCAGTACTACAGTGGGGAGACAGGAGGAAATATGCACTTTCAAGTGCATGTAATGTCATGGTTTTCTCCTAGACTCAGACACTTACAGCTAGACTCATTTTTAAGACTGCTGGTACACCTGCAGAACATAGGACTCCATTTGAGCACTGTACAGGTATTTCCACGTAATACAAATCCAAGCTGGTATGTCCACATACTTTACATAGATATGCTGGTTCAATCTAATTAGCATTACACCAACTTCAATGGGACATCAAAGGCAAGCAGAAAAACTCTGCACTTCAGTGGGAGTTACTGGCTTGGATATGGTATCATCATCACACAGCTACACAAAATCTGGTTCTGCAGTCTTTCCGTCCTTCATATCTTATATGCTACCCATCTGTGCTTCGTTGTGCTATGGAAATGAGCGCTCACATTTACAGTTCTAATACGTTCCTTCATTCAGCCAAATTTAGGAACGCATACTATTTTTTTTCCCTTTGCCTTTCATAAGGCATGCTGCTAGAGTGTCTGGAAGGAAGACATAACATTTACATTCTATAAACACTGTACTATAAAAAAAAAAAAAAAAGTGCTTTTAGGTCCCCCTGAAAATTAGATTTATTTATCATCACGTTTGTTTGGGGGCAACTTGCTGACAGACTGATCTTGCCCAAGTTTGGCTGAAAGGCTGAAAAGGAGTGAATAACAATAGCACCAAAGGGCTGGATTTTAGGTGCTCAAAGAGAGATTTAAGTATCTAAAGTCCATCTTTTTTTTCCTTAAAAGGACATAAAAAGAGATTTCTATCATCTGTACTGTAAAACTAGCCTTAAACGCTTAATGAGGTCTGAATAGGGGAACAAGTAGTGGTACTGAAGGAAGAGGTTAGAGTTTCCTAGCAAACATTTTATAAATAAGTAAATAAATCCATAAGAAAAAAAAATTCACGAAATATTCTGAAGTTTTAACTTTCCTAGGACTGTTAAAGTGTTTAAGTTTGTTCCATGGCTATGGGTATTTCTTGCTAAAAAGAGGGATTGAAAAGTAAGGTTGGGAAGACAGTTATTTTTTATGGAAATTAATATGGATGAATACAAATGTGAAAGACAAGTTTAATTATATATTTTTAAAAAATCCCACAGATTTCTCATTTCAGCTTGCTAAAAGCTCCTATATTCATATTGCTGTAGGGTTTTACATTACAACGTTTAAGTTTCTTTGTTTCATAGATTGAATTTAGTGTCACTAGCAGCTAGAAGAAAGTAAGAAGAAATTCATTTGTAAAGGTGACTCTAAACTAGCTGGTAAAGCCAAGCTAAGTATGGCGGGTTGACCCTGGTCAGCAACTAAGCACCCACTAGCTACTTACTCATTCAAGACCAGGACATGGGACAGAATCAGAAGGGCAAAAGCAAGAAAAACACATAGGCTGAGATAAAGACAGTTCAACAAGTGAGGAGAGAAAAAACAGAGTGAGAAAAACAAAACAAAAAAGCGATGCAAAGACAAACTCTCATTATATCTCAACAGCAGACAGATGTCCAGCCAGTCTCCGAGCAATGATTTCATGGAAAGACACCCCCTCCCCATTTTTTATTGCCAAACATGATATTTGGTGGTATTGGATATCCCTTTGGCCAATTTGGGTCAGCTATCCTGGCTGTGTCCTCTCCCAACCCCTTACTAGGGGGCAGAGTGAGAAACAGAGAGGACTTTAATGCTGTGTGAGCACTGTTCAGCTATAGCTAATTGGTGTGTTACCAGCACTTTTTTAGTCACAAATCTGAAAACACAGCATCATATGGACTGTTATGAAAGAAAATTAACTCCATCCAAGGCAAACTCAGTAGACCAAGTCATGAAATTTTAAGTTAGTTACTCCTGCTCTAATCACTGGCAGGGCAATGCAGATATTTCCTACTTCAACTGTTATACTGATGCAGGCCTTCTTGGCTCTTACTTTCTCTCTCCACCTGCCTTTTTTTTTTTTTTTTTTAAATATCCTCAACCTAGCTTGGCATCCAAGGCCAGAGACAAATAATATATTGTTTAGATGTTGATGCTGCTACTGCAGACATACTACTAAGCTCATAGTAGACATAAAGCCTGGAGACTTGTGTTACTGTCATTGTTTCTGTGGCAGTAACGTTAGACTTAATCTCTTCAATCTGAGCTGTTTTCTTTCCTTTTTGATAGACATCTTCCATTTCTGTCAAAATGGTGTATCTCTTCTACCAAAAAAAAAAAACCACCTTTACCTACACCTTTTTTCCTTCTCTCTATTATATACAATATATATGTAGTATACTTATGGAAAACCCAAAACTATTCATAGATCTATAAATTATGGATGGTTAATAATTTATATTAATAGATTGTGATTTTGTACATAGTACAAAAATGTCAGGAGGTGGTAATGATGGCACTTTACTCCTGAAAATACAAGAGAGGTGTGTGAAAAAAGATGAGGGCGAGAATCTGCTTTAGGCAGAAGTTGGAAAGCCAGTCTCGTGCTCTCCAGGTACTTGAGCCCGTGGTGTCTTCTGTATTAATAGGCTGAACTCAGTTGCAACAGAAGGACTAAAGTCTCTAAACGCAGGAGACAGAAATGCTTCTTCTCCTGGCACTAGGAAAAGACTACAAAAAGCCCTAAGCATGTAAGTCCACTATACAGAACAACTCACAAAACCTTTTGTTTGGCCATTTGGATATATTACCACATACCATATAAGTTTTCATAACACAATTTACTCTGTTTCCTGAAGATGAACAACTGTTTAGGCCTGAAGGAACCGTCATCTTCACTGTACTGAGTAGCCCGATGTCCCTGTGCCATATAGAGTTACTTGGGATTCACAGAATAGGCCACATTCCTTCCAAAATGTGAACTCAACGCATTTACTCACAGAATACTGAAAATGTTCTATGTAATGTTATACTGCTATGCTGATATTTTCTCACTGTTACTTCTGTATGAATGATGACCAAATCCGGAACCTAGGTTACTTTACACAAAGACTTTCTCTAGCACAAATTAAAAATAATTACAACTTTAGGGAAACCCCAATGCACAAAAACCGACACAATGCCTTAGGGCTTCTTCTCTGCACAAGTATAGATGCTACTGTTCATAGCGCTGAATTCACAGCCACAAAAACACCTATGTTACAAGCATACCTGTAGTTGGAAGCACAGCCCACCTGTTACGTCACAGCACAGAGAAGCACCTGCACAGAAATTCAAGCATGGATTCTTTCTCAGGACATCTTCAGTGTCAATTGTAGATGTATTATCTTCTTTTCCTGCAACTGCAGTGCAGATTTATTTGGACTGTGAACTGTCCCTCAGTCTCTTACCCCACAGCCTATACTTATGTATTTGAAAAGGAAATGTGAACAGGAAATACAGTTACTCCATTAGTATATTTTTTTGTGAACTAAACCCAGCAACAATGCATTACTGGCTCGTACCTTATGCAATTGTCCTTATGATAATTATGATCTCAGACTGCAAAATTAATATACATAGATTTTAGAAAAGACTAGATTCCAAAGGAACTTTTCTCTACACTTTTTTTTTTTTTGGTCTGGATTATCATGCATAAAACCCTTCAGCAAAATTCAGATTTATCTTGTGTTCCTATTCAAAAAAAATGTGTTGTCTCTAAATTTGAAGACTCCTATACCAGGTCATTCACTCAGGTCAGTCTGTGCTTGGATGTTGCTTTGGGTACATTTATTTTTCATTCTGTCCCAATAGGGCTGTTTTCTGTTTGACTGTCTATTAGCATTGACATTTTCCCCCTAAGGCTTTGTTCTTGTTCTTTTAGAACTTGATTGGGAGAATTTCATGGAGTTTATGCAGCTTTTATACCAAGGAAAACGTTCCATTTTATTTTGTGGCTATTCTGCTGCTGACATTTCATGACATTTTCTCTTCTTGTTGACAGTTTTGTATTTCCTTAAAGAGTAGGCTAGTCTTAGTGAAGATGTTTAATTTGCTTTGTCCAGTCTTTATCATACCTAGCACATACAATACAATTCTTATTTCGTTCCTTCATTAGCTTCATCTGTTTTTTTTCTGCCCATTTGTTTCCTTTATACCCTCTGCATGAATTATCTTTTACTTTGGGCAGACGCTGAATATGTCTTTGCTGATACTTTATTTTTTTTAAAAAATCATTTAGCATTATAGCAGATCATTCTGTAAATACTTTAAAACTGCAAGCAAACAAATCCTGTAGCAATATGACGTTGGAAGTTCCTGTTGGAAAAGGTCAAATACATAGGTTTTTTGTTTCTCCTCCTGGCATTCTAGTGATGAGTGATTACAAATCTTTACAGAATACTTAGTGCACTGAACTAAAATCCAAGGGATTTTTTCTTTAACAGCTGCTGCAAAGGTGAACTAGAAGAACAGACTCCTGTGCCAAAATGCACGTGATTGGACCTACAGCTGCACTGCTAATGACAGGAAATATGGAATACTACTGAAGAGCTTTCAAGCAAAGATATATGATGTATCTCTCAGCCACCAGAGATGAAATACCTGCCAAGATGCAAATAGCATTGTCTTACAACTGCAGGATCATAAACAACTGATGTTTATAACAGCATTTTTAAAGGCTGTTAAAGTCTGAGCACTAAACAATAAAAGTAATTGGTTAATTGCAACTCAGCTATTGAAAATTAGAAGCTTTCAGGTTAAGTTTTCCACAGGTGATACACTCTTTCTTAATCAGCGCTAGATTTCAGAATGACTTTGGTGAGGAGGGGGAAGATGACAGCTTGAATTATCAGTGCTAAGGAATTAAAGAAATGATGTTTTCCGAAAACAAAGGCTCAGCTGTATTCTGAATTATGTCATTTAATTTTTAACCATTCCAGGTTGTGCAGTTTCATCTTTCCACATTCAATGCAGAGCAAGTATACCCACTGTGTATACCAGAGAGGGGTAAAAAATTTGAAAGGGAACTGGATCTCCCATACAATTAAAACTTTCCAAAAATTTCCAGGTCTACATTAGGCTGAAGTCAAACATTTTCAGTGTTTTTTCATGGAATTATCACATGTGTTTTTTGGGTGTAGGTGGCAAGATTGTGGTAGCTGGGGTGTCTGGAGGGGTGGCTTCCGTGGGAGGAGGCCAGGGCTGGTCCTGTGCTGGATACACCCAGGTCCAGCCAGCTCTGCAACAGACCCACCACAGTGCACAGGTGAGCCCATCAGCCAAGCTGGTGATACTTCTATGAAAACACATTTAAGAAAGGGCATAAAATTCCAGAAAGAGAGAGGAGGTGGGAACAAAAAGAGTAAGAAAGAGCAGAGGGAACAACAAGGCCAGGGGAGGAGGAGGAGGTGCTCCACAGCAGAGCAGATATCCCTGCAGCTTGTGGAGAGCCCTGGCTGGAGCAGAAAATGTGAAGAGGAAGGAGCAGTAGAGAGAAACCGCTATGTACTGACCGTAGCCCCAAAACCCCTGCACCACTTGGGGAAGTGGTAGAAGAGTCAGGAGTGAAAGAGTGAAGTTGAGCCTGGGAAAGGGGTAGCAGAGGGAGAAACTATTGTTTTAATGTTTTTCTTTTTGTTTCTCATCACCCAAAACTAGTAATTACATATTTATTTTAGTTAGTAGTAAATTAGTTTCTTTTTCTCCCAAGCTGAGTCTGTTTTGCCCACAACAGTAACTGGGAAGCAATCTCCTTGCCTTTAACCAGATGGACAAGCTTTCTTTTGTCCTGCTGATGAGGTGGAGTAAGCGAGCTGCTGGGTGGGAGCTTGGCTGTTAGCCAGGGGCAAACCACCACAATGTGCTGCAAGAAAGTCAAAACACACGGCATAGGCTCACCCAAAGCATAATTTGAATGTTGGCTTCATACTGAAGTAAAACAAACTTTGAGCTATTTCTCTTTTCTATACAGGTGTGCACATATACACTTTCACTCATACGTATTCCCTTCATCTTTGGAACTGACAATCATTTCCCAGTGAAGTCTCAAATCTTCATTTCAGCAGTCAGCAAAAATTTTCTATAGTAATCAGAATGTTTCAATTTCCTAAAATTATTTAGTAGTTACACAGCATCTTTCCATGTTTATCATTTTACAACTCAGATAATGGGGATAAAACTAACATTTCTGGATTTATCTATTTTATGGAATACTACAGTTCTAACCAGGTGTAACTAAATTTCAAAATGCGTCTCTCTCTCCCCTACTGTGCTGTTGATTTACAGGACTTAATAAGCTATCAAAGTGGATTGTTAAAATGAGAATGTTACTCAAAAGTTGGTCCCTGTTTTTTATTTCTGGTTGGGTGTTTTGTTGTTGTTGTTTTTTAATCATTTCCTGTTTTTTTTTTTAATTATTTCCATTTCTTAATATACTTAGGGTTATTTTCTGTGCTTTCTCAGTTCCTGAAATGCTAATAGCTCTGAGAAAATGACAGCACCCGTCTGCCTTGTGTTCCTGTCTATAGCACCAGTGGCCATACTGCATGGCTATGAGTATAGAGATATACCCCACAGTAACCTCGTTCAATCAGATTTTGACAGAGAAAACCGGCACTGAAAATGACATACAGTTTGGTTTTGGTTAAAACAATAGTTGCCAATAGAATGGATATAATCCTACTTGTGTAACTTAGCCTTTGGAGTAGCAGCTTACCTTGCATGAAGCCACCAGCAACTGAAGAAGCTCCATCTCTGTCTCTTCTGCTGGTGGCCATCATTTCCAGCATACATAAAGAAAACAATCTCTGCAGAACTGCTGAATACCTTTCTCATTCTAGCAGGGAGAAAGAACAGGAAGGTGGTGAAGACTTCATATCCTGGGCCCTCCAGAATTGAAGCTGCCATGTGACAGGATGCTGAATGCATCAGGAGGTAAAAACCTGTCAGGAGTTATGCTTCTACAGTTTCACAAAAACTCTAGGATGTTCCTGTCCAAGAGTGTCCCAGGTTATTGCATTGACAATTTAACTTTCATTTGCTCTGGGGCAAGTTCATATATTGATGAGCTGTCCCTTTGATTTGCCCTCATATAATTTGTGCATACAGAAAATTAATGTATTCGTAGCTGCAGTCACTTTACAAAACAGTTAACTATTCAACACTCTCCTACACAAGAGTGGCTGCCAAAAAAGCTGACTGCTTTCCCCCACATAAACATCTCTCTGTACCTTCACATACCTTCTCACTGTGAAAATCATCTCTGAAATAATGCTGCTCCCTACTCTTTTACTAGCCTGTAGTAGAAAACTGCTCCTTAGATATACGATCCCATGAAGTTCAAAGACCCCAGAGATACCATGAAATGTCCACTGCCGGTATTAAAAAAATAACTGCAGTAAAAAGGGACTTTGTAGAAATGTTATGAGGAAGAATTGATGACTGGAATGTGCAATGTGCTTTATACTCTCTTTAGCTTTAACTTTGGTTCTGTTTTCTCATGGGAAGTACAAATTACATCCCTGGCTACCATTCAAGTGACATTTTGCAGATCATATAGAGCTANACTTCCCTCTAGATCCTTGTTCATCAAGGATAAAAAAAAAAAAAAAAAAAAAAAAAACCCTTACAAAGTGTGCATTTGGAGCAGGTTTAATTCAGGCTTGATCCATTTCAAGAAATTGCATTCTTTCACTATAAATCATGATTTATAGCTTTCCCTATTAAACCTCAAGGTTTCCACAACAGCTGCCTGTTTTTAATTGCAATGCCTTTTCCAAATGAAAGCATTATAACTTGCTTGTTTTCTATTAATGTATATTTAAACTGATCTTTAATTTACCTTATTATTTTTAGTAATATCATATAAAGGCAAATATATTGAAAAACTATCCAATATTTACATATTTATTACGCTAAGGGTGGTTCTAGAAACAATTAATCACAAGAGCTTTCACCTTAAGGTACTGCTTAAACTCTTTGTGCAGATGTTAGAATTCAATTGCCACAGGTAGTGGAATAAAAAAAAAATAATAATGTAATGAATTAATTTCTGTGATAATTCCAATAAAACTGGTGATGTTAGACTAGTTGTAAATTTAACTGTTTGAACACATAGAATTAAATCTTTCCAAAATGACTTCCCATCTGGAGTAAAGTTCTTTTAAGCTAAATTAGTAATTCAGAAGAATAAAAGTTTTAAATCTTCTTTGATTTACACTCTTACTACTCTTTCACTTCATCAGTACTTATGTGGAGCTCAATCCTCAGTGCGTTTATACCACTGCAATATATCACTGCACTGCGAAATACCCTTGTAACATCAGTTAAGTTGACAGGGTTAAATGAGCTCCAAAATCAGATTCACACTATAAAAATAGTATAAATTTGGTCTACAGTTTCTTAACTTTGGAGATTTATTATTGAAGAGACAAACACTACCTTGTGGTACATCTGCTATAAAATAATATTTCCTAACCCAGAGCTTCAACAGATTTATATTACTTCTGTGGTGTAAGAGAACTCATTTCAATTTCAATTCACGTCTAAAATAATCTATGAACTGTTATTAATTTCAAGCATCAAATTTGTGCATGTGCATCCTCCATCTCCATGGTGTTCTTCAGTAGTCATCCAAAAGAGCTATATCATTTTGATCAGATATGCTGGCCATCCAAAGTGATCACATTCGAATGACCTTTTTT
>VXAL01005133.1:8645-40553 GCA_013399475.1 Chauna torquata | reverse complement strand
TATTGGAATGGACTGCCCAGGGAAGTGGTTGAGTCACCATCCCTGGAGGTCTTTAAAAGACGTTTAGATGTAGCCCTTAGTGATATGGTTTAGTGGAGGTCTTGTTAGTGTTAGGACAGAGGTTGGACTAGATGATCTTGGAGGTCTCTTCCAATCTAGACGATTCTGTGATTCTGTGATTCTGTGATTCTGTGAAATGCAGACATCTCATGAATGCAGGTATTAGTGAGCAATTTTAATTTTAGGAGGTTAGCATCCGTATAAGCCCCTTTTAGACATGTCATCTGGCCAGGTTCTACTCTGTCCGGAAGGGCTGAAGCAGGGCTCTAGTTCCCCCTTTCTTGTCATTCGACATGATGGTGAAACTGAGTATCTTTCTGAAGTCTTTTCGCCTCACAAAGCATCCACAAATATGTCATAAAGTCTTGCCTGATCAGCATTGATATGATGAAGCAATACTGGTCTTGTATAACCTCAGCAGCTTGGTAACTATTTCCATTCAGAGGTTTCCTTTGGGATTTAGATGCTGGTTTTACCTTCTTAACCATAACCCGGCATTCTCCTCTTGTCACCTGTAAGTTTTTGTGCTAATAGTCCAGTTGTGTCTCACAAAAGAAAAATCAAAGCTACAGTCCTTTGTGAGGCACTAGCAGCTATGGAGGTAAGATGGCTGTGAAATTGCCACATCACCTACTGTGTGATGTTATTGGGACAGTTGAACAATTTAGGGCTATACACACTGCAAAAATTTTTCTCTACATACGCAGTATAGCTAAGTGACTTGCATACCTCATAAAGAAATAGAAAGATCTCAAAGTCTTTGCCCACTTTTCACTTCTAATGAGTATTCTCTCAACAGTGCTTGAATGACAGAGCACAATTTTTATTCTGAAACCTTCAGAGATGGATGGTTGCAAATAAAAGATGTTAGACATCATCAGTTTGATCCAGTTCAAGGGCTCTTACATTTCTTTGCAGCTCTGAAACAGTTGAGAAAGAATTTGATGTAATGGGACTACTACTCATAATCATGGGAGTACTTGGCCCAGAGGAACAAATTTCTGGTGAAAATATGCTTCACCTGGAAACTAAAGTTTATGTTTCATTAACATTGAAATTCCACCGTCATGTTTATATCATAACAGTCTGCCTCTGGGTTACCTATATTCCATCGACAATAAATGAAAATATTAGGAATTCAGTCTAAGACAAATTACCTTCTTTACTACTTTTGTAATAATGCACAGTATGGAATATGACTGATAATGAAGCATGAATTGCAGTCCTTACCTCCCGCACAGAGACACATTTGAACACCTCATCTTTTTGTTCCTCAAAGCACAAAAACACGGTGTTTGCAAAGCATGAGCTTCTACCTCAGCTTCTTGGTGAGAAGTATCCATACACCTACTATAACATTAAAACAGAAGTGGTAAATGGGGTTAGGATTTTGGTCAGTGATTATATCTAGATTCAAAATTACGCAACATCTTTCACACTCCAAGAAAAGCAAGTTAATTTTGGTTTTCCATTCTTTTCATAGTCTTACAATAAAGATCTTAAAAGGGATTACATTAAAATTTTTTGTCATAATTCTTGTAAAGACCTTAAGAATAAATAAAATGCTGATGGGACTAAGAGTAACACTTAAAGCAGATTGCTGCAGTTCTCAGACTTTAAAACATTAAATTTCTAAATTTATTAAATAATTTTCAGTTACAATAAAGCCATTGAAATTTGGTGCAAGTGTTATATCTAGCTACAAACTCATGTAGACTTCTTGAAAAAAATGCAGTAATTAACATACTTTTTCTGAATTCTCTACACAGGTATCTGCTAGGCTTGTTTTGTGAGCCTGTGGTGATTCTGGTGAGCATGCCAGTCACATGGCAATTCAGAAGGCTGATTTTAGGAATGTGAGAAAATCGATATACAGTTTTCTCTTTCTTGAGATTTTGGGCAGCACTGATAAAATACATTGATTCATTCAGTGGTGATCACAGGAATATTATTTTTCCCCTGAGTTCTTATTCTCTTGTATGTTACAGAAATCTTCATTATTTTAGGGATAATATATGTTAAAAAAAACCAGCAAGAGACAGATTAAGCTAAAAAGAGCTCTGATGAAGGGCTGTCATTAACAGTTGATGCAAGAAGATTTTGTCACACATGCAATGTAATGTTTCTAGTAGTATTTTTTGATAACGCTGTTTCTGTAGCTTTCTCAAAACATGTCAGTTTGTAGAAGCTAATTCATTCCTCTTGGTCACAGCAGTACCTCTTTATCACCTTGAATAAGTGTTTTTCTGATCCTGTTCCTGCAAATTACAGTGTTCCCATGAGCTTTTCAAAGGACTTCTTGCTGTTATGATGTAAGTTATTTTTCTAAATAGAAATTGAAATATATTATTTATTTATTTATTTAGAAAAAACAAATATAAAATTACCCTTTAACAAAACCACATCTTAACTTTTCAGAGAGAGGTTACCAAAACAAATAGCCTAGAACATTTCTAAAATAAATACAATTACACTGAAAGTTTATAAAGTGCTGCATTTGAAATGATGTTTCGACATAAAAGATTCAGAATCAAGACTCCTACACAAAGCTTTTTTCCCCTAGGTTTGGATTATGTAGAGTCAAACTCAGCTAATATATAAACCTGTAGAACTCAGTAACACTTTCAATGAGGATTTCACTTTGATCCTGGTTGGATGAGGCTTATTGTCTCTAATTATTAGCAAGTAACTACTACAGCTGTAAGCAGCCAGCTCCAATAATTTTCAGTTTTATTTTTCCTTTAAACTATCCAGTTTATAAAGACAAGACTATTTTAATGTCCCTAGATCAGGAGTAAAATTAAAACTATTTATTATTCATATTCATGATTGTTATCCATATCTCACCTCAGGACATATTTTTGTATCTGCTCATTCCCAATTTTAAGTGTTAGGGTTATGCAAACATCTGTGCAGGCATGCTAAAAATCAAAGGGTTGTTATTTATACCGGACAAAGGTGTTGAGCTCCATATGAGTTAATCTGAAGCCTGTGAATGTTGCAACACTACAATATGTACAAAGATACTGTAAAATATTACTGTCTCAGAAGCCTTAAAAGCAGTCAATAGCATTCACCCACCTTTTCATCAGCATAGTTACTCAAAAGGTGTTTGCCAGTCATTTCTTTATAACCAAAACACTTTCAGAGTACTCAAAACATCTCTACCTAAAAAGGATGATGATCTTCATAGGGTACTCATCTTGGACCTTCTGTCTTTTCCAAACTGTGAAGTTTCTCACGCCATCTGGGCATTCAAGAAAAGCACGTGCACAGGTACATACATATACACATGCACACATGCACAAAATAAAAAGCTTGATTTGAAGAAGGCTACTACATGAATTCTTGTAGAGGGTCAACATTTAAATTAATATTTTCTAAATTAGCATCTAAATTAGTGTCAAAATGGTGTTTTTACATGCCAAGACAAATATCCTAAAATATCGATGAATTTTAGTTTCAGACAAGAAAAATGTTGCAGCTAAGGACTAACAAGTTGTTGAAAAACATGTGGCAAACAGAAACATTTGTCAGCTTATACCGAATCGAGGATGATAAACAGTGCCAGCATACCACACATTTGTCTACTGAGCAGAAGTTTGCTATTTGTAAGCCAACTTAAGGAAAATCTTTTTCTGTAAACAATATCTGTTATAAACACCATGTAGAGCCATTTGTGACATTAAGGTCTGTGAACTGCTTAGTAAACTACTGAATAGGGTAGGTACTCACCCCTAAAGAAAAACTCAGAAAAAAATAAAATTACAAAAATTAACAGAAAAGATTTATGACAAAAAGCATCTGTGCATACTGTCGTTCCCTAAAGAGCAAATCAGCAAGGGGCATTTCTCTTGATATATGACTAGCCTGTTCCAGACTCATCCCTTGTACAATTTCTGCCACATTTTACATCAGACATAGGTTGCTGTTTACTTCTGATAAAGAGGATGGAATCATACTGCAGTTTCTTCATAAACTGCACCTTTTTTTTTTTTTTTTTCCATTTTGTCAGTTTAGAAAGAAAATTATAGCAGCATATATAGCACTAAAAGTAATGCAGGGCATGAGATTTTTGTACTATGCTCATATTGGTGCTACCATACTGGCTACAAAAGCATCCTTTATACAGATATTGATAAACGTGCTTCTGTGACTACTTGTGTAAGACAGAACTTTATTTTAGGGATTTCATAAAGAACTGCTCTTGAATGATTTTCTAAATCTATTTCAAGGAACTTACAAAGTTTATGCTCCTCTTCACTCTGTCCTCCACTTCAGAATAACCCACATATGCCTTTACCACTTCTGACTGTTCAGCTTTGACACTGCTTTGCTCTCTCTTTTCCTGAAACATGACATGCTATGGCTTAAAACGCAACTTTTCAGGTATTTGTGTTTTTTTGAATCGTGAGAACATTTGTAGAGAACCTAGACATAGTACAATGTGAAGTGAACAAAATATTGACAAATTTTGCAGTATTTTGTAAAGCAGTTAAAAAAAATCCACACCTACAGCCAGCAGCTACAAGAGCCCGCCTGATACCCTGCTTGTGCCTGACCAGGAGAGTTCTGGAAGTGCTTGTAGGATATGATACAGCATGCTTATCAAAATAAGCAACAAAAGTACAGTAACTGAAGGCTCGATTCAAAACACTTGGAGTCAGCAAAAAGACTCCCAGCAACTACAACTGGTTTTGTGTCCTGCCATTAGAGAGCTGTCTGAACCAGATAGTGTATTTTTCTAGCATCTGGCACTATCCCATTGGCACCAACCACAGTTTAAGTAACTCCTTAAATATTTAAACTGAAATTCATGCCTTGAAGTTTTTCCTTTGAATTAATCAAAATGAAAATTATCTTTTATGCAATTAGTGTAATTTAATAAGGGTTAATATGTATTTCTGTTAATAAAAGTTTTCATATCATTTATTGCTTTTGAGCTAACAGAGAACGGCCAATACAAAATGGCAGATAATCATTTCTGTGTCTCATCCCATAAATTTGATATCAATAACTGAGTACAGAAAGATGCAGAGATGAGTGTAAACTCTGTCATGCAGTAAGGAAAATAGAATCATATTGCTTGCCATATAAGCGTTTGATTTTGAGTTCTTTTATTACTGATTTCCTCTTGGTATTAAATTAAATAGTTAAGGAAATGTGATGGCCAGCAGCACAATACAGGGGCACTACCTGCTTTATTATCAAAGGATGCACACATCAAAGGGGACACAGAGAAGATATGAGCAATATCTTGTCACTCTTGTTTTATGTTTTTTATTTTTTGTTTTCTGCTAGTTTTAGCAATTTTTTTTAGTTTTATTTGTATTTAATCACAAAATGGTAGGATAAAATACAACTGTCAAAAACTACTTTCCTGGATGTTTTTATTTCTAATTCTTTTACCTCATATATCTGTGTGTGCCAGGAGGTGTGCCTGCAAATCAGAGCACAAACAAAACACATCACTTTCTTTCTTTTTTTTCCTTTCAGACAAAACAATGTTCCTATTTTCTACTGTCTCCATTTGTTTAAGAAACAATTATTGTCCCTTTTGAAATTTTAAAATGTCAATATTTCTAACTTCATTGTAGTTTGAAGTGAACTCTACCTGTTTATCAGTAAAGTGTGCTTTTAAAATACCGATATCTATATATTTAGAAAAAAATATAGTTCAGTTAGCTGCGCAGGCTATGATACCACTACATAAAGTCCACATTTTCTGATGCACAGTGTCAGACATGCCTCTGGAAAAATCCTAAAGTATTTGAAAGTGGTGATTTTAGTCTATTGCATACATATAAATAAGGATAAAATTGAATTATTTTCCTAAACTATTGTAATTCAAGCATTTTAAAGTGCTACAGGCAAAAAGTAAGTGGGAACTTTTCAACCTTTAAAATTTAGTACAACTTGTACAAACCACATGCAGAGGAATTTTCCAAAGGGCAATCTCAGGCAAGCAGCACCATTACCAGACATTCAGGCCAGGACATTTAGAGAAGGGAAAAAAAAAAAAAAGGTAACTTTCCAAAGACAATGGAGCACCTGGGCATCATTCTGCTCTTGAAATATGCTCTCAATCCTCAATATGCAAAGGCAGAAAATGAACATTTAGTCAATGACCTTTTCAAAATCTACTTCTGTAATGTGTGCTGTTTTCAGTGTTCTGCTTATGAGATCAGGCGGAAAATCTTCTGATAGAACAGGTTTCCACTGGTAATGCTGATTCAACAAAGCTGAAACCTTCTGTGGGAACAAATATGGGGTGATTTCCAAATTATGAGGCAATACTGTCTGACTCTTTGCCAGGTGCCAGATTCCCTGTGCTAGAAACTAAGTGCCCCAGATTCTCAACAACTTGTTTCGTGGTGTTTTGAGGGAAACAGAACAGGGCTCCCAATGTTTCCCACCGTCACCACCCCAAGCAGAAGTGGCAGAAGGATGCTGCAGAAGTGGCCTGCACAGTTTCAGAAAGCTCCCAGGCACCTGATTTGGCTAGTTAACCCCAAAATGGATCTTGACCACCACTAACAGCCAAGTGAGCCTGGTGATTAAGCTTGCACAGTAGCCTGTGCAGACACAAATGGTGAATCTCTGAGCAGAGGAAGCTGCCTTGTGAGAGGTTTTAATGCCCAAGTAGTTGTAGTAATTGAGAACCTGGTAACCTTGATAGACCCAGTTTTGTGCCAGCTTTTTTATGCATGAGCTGCTGAAGGACCTGGCTTGCTGCTGCTCTTCTACTTGCTCACAACCTGGCTGTGCAATGCAATGCCACTGTCTGAGAAAAGGTAGAGAGGAAATATTTGGACATTCAGCTCTGAAAACCAAACCACATGTCTACATCTTCTAAATGGCCTGTACTAAAAGCTCAGAGCAAAGTAGAAATTGCAGATCTGATTACATGCATGTTTAGCAAATTAGTTTTACGAGATAAGAGCTATAAAGTGCTATAACAGGGGAAAATATTGTGACAAGCAAGAAAAATTACTTCAGCCAGAAAAACTTATTTAAAGGAAGACAATGAAATTTTAAGGACAAGGAAGTGCTTGGAGAAGGTATTGACTATCTGCAAAAGGACACGGGTAACATGAAAAGAGCCATAGCTGTGTCTGCACTGTGGCTAGATGAAAGGTTTTAAATAAAAGCAGGACAGAGAGGGTGACAGTCTTGAATGAAAGAAAAAAGAGTATCAGAACTGTGCTATGCCTATTTCTGAAAGCCAGCATCCAGGAGACAGGGTGCTATTAAGTAGTTATCTCAGCTGCAAGTGCTATTGTAAAGGTCAGTATAACTAGACATTAAGCATCCAGGGTAAAGTTCTTCTGACAAGTAATAATTAACTGGATTGTGGAGTTCATGACTGAGTACCCTTTAGAAGTTATTTCCAAGCAAGTCAGCCGGTCAGTGTCTTAGCAAGAAGTAACCAAAGCAAGCCCTTGGTGCCAGTTTGTTTCGGATGCCCATTTCCTGGGCTAATTGGTTATTGATGCTTTCAGACAGCCTAGTGGCCCCGCTGTTTAGGGCACAGGCCATTGTAATTCACCAGAGGTATTTCCAGCAAGCTGAAAAATTCCACATCCACAGTTGTTACTATATTTGGAAACCCCACGGAAGACATTGTGATTTTATTTTGAGAAAGGGAGAGAGAGAGAGAGAGACAGAGAGAGAACAACCTAAAACAGTCTTCTTGACAGTAAAGATCTGTGTTTTCCACTTAGCTCTATTGTCCATCACTTCAGAAAGTCACATCAATACTCAAAGCAACATACAGTCCACTCCACATGCAAGGGATAATCCCTTTAAATATGAAGGCTATAGGGAAATCTGGAGTGTACACAGCCACAGAACACATTTCACAATTTTATCATGTTTCAGTGCTTGGTTGTTGCAAAATGCTCCATGTACATGTATGCATATACATAAATAAAGCCCTAGTAGTCTCTGGTAGAAGGTGGGATCATTTATACTACATATACGCTGCAGATGCACAGGTAGCTAATGTACAATTTGTTCGCATTTCATCAAAGATGGCAGAGAAAAAATAAGAGCATGACTCAACGAAATTTGGGAAAGTGGCATGTAGCCATACTGTGTCCCTGTGCTACCTGTCTACAAATCAACATGATTAATCCAGTGTTTACAGCTGCCCATCACTCCATCATCAGCAGTCACACATGATAACAAGAACTCCTCTGCTCCATATATCCCTACTCTCCTCAGTAGTGATTTGTACAGACAGCTCCTGAAGTGGCTGTATAAATACAACAAACAGCCCGTAATAACAAAATAAAATAAAACCTAACATGAGTACACTTGGTGCAATTTTCCTGCAATTCCATTAGTAAAAAATGTATTAGCATCAATATGATTTTGAGCAGGGTAAATGTTGGCCAATTCTAACTAGGCATACTTTATCTCTCTGCACTGTTTCTGACCTGTAGTTCACAAGCAAACATGGGAGAAATCAACCTGTTTCACATCATGGGTCAGTACTTTGCACTGTCCAGCATCCATGCTTGCTTTCTCTCCTGCCTGCTGGGTGATAGCATTGGCAGAATGATCTTAACGCAGAAAATTCAACTTGACCACCTTTTCTAACAATTGTCAGTGCTTACCTCTGGCTTATTCTACCTTTCTTGCATAACAGTTGAGTTCTTCTGGATTACTGTGTTGGGTCACCTCCAGCATATCTTCAACAGCGTTTGGAAGCCCTTCAGCTGCTAGAATTAATAGTGAAAAATTTTGTTTCAGGAACTTTTCAGAGAGTCCCAACATTAGTTTCTATTCTGCTTATAGACAAAGGCAAGATCTTTCAAAGCTTACCACTGGGAAAGAGTAGAAGAAAATCACACAAAGGTAGCTTAGAGCTCATAGATAAATAATTAATCCATGTCTTCAGTGGACTGAGGAGGCTTAAGTACGGCCAGGAATGGGCATCCAGCTTTTCTAGAAGTACAGCACTCTCTTCAATCAGCCAAACAACTTAATTCTGAACCAGCTATGAGCCCAATGAAATGGCATGGTGATACGAACATAAATATTAAACACATAAAATATTAAAAAAAAAAGCAGTCCTCAGAATATTGTTGTAATATACCATGTGAATTCTTAGCATAACACTTTAAGGAATAGATATGAACCCCTGTACTGGCCCTAAATTTGTAAGTGGTTCCTGCATTTGGCTAAGGACTGAATTTGGCCTACAGATTCAATTACTGCTTTAGAATTTGCCTTTGGAAATAATTAAATAAAGCAAGCCATTAGCAATTTAAAAGCTCCAGGTTTATATGCTTTAATTTGTGAAGATTTTAAACATTTTCAAGGCTTTCTTGCTTAAAAGTTTGAAACTTAAAGATCTTGAATCTAAAATAACCTCATAAGTATTACGTAAAGAATTATTAATTGATCCTCAAGCCCTATCAAGACTTATTTCTTTCTTCCAGTTAATTCCGTCTTTCCCATCAGGTCTTGTTCAAAGACATTACCAAGTTATTATAGGCAAATGTTCACTCCATTGTATGAATATTGCTCAGCCAGGATCGCTGGGTGCAGGATTTGGGTCCAGTGCTTTTAAGACTTAAGGAGAAAAGCCACCTCCTATCTGTTCTGCACATTCTTCATTAAATATAGATTTCATCTGACTATTGGATGGATACTATATAATATCTGGTGTTAAGCATTACTGTGCAGCAAACACTGCAACCAGTAGCGTGGGAGTAGTAAGGGAAACAATAGAGCTGGGTGCAGGGAGCGCAGGAAGTGCCCCCATTATACTGGTTTAAGTTTTGATCACAGGAGAAATCCAGGCTAACATTCGTGACTGAGCTTAATATAGCATTTTGCTTTGCTTAGCTACATACTATAAAAATTCTGAGCACTGAAGATTAGCTGCTTCTGGAAGTAGTAAGTGCTAAATTTATCTTTTTTTTTTTTTTTTCCTTAATGTAATTGTGCAGCTACCAGCTATTTTTGTAGAAATATCGAAGCTACAAAAAGATATTAAAATGCTTTCACTTAGGAGGGGAAAAACTTTTAATCTGAATCAAATTGTGTTTATTACTTCATTATACCACTAAATGAAAATTAGACCTTAACATTGGTTCATTTCCAACACTGTAAAGTCTATCAATAGAATACAGCAGAAGAAACAATAATGGAACAAGGAGTTTCTGTTAATTTGCCAACTTGGCTAATATTAGCAGCATGGTTTCACTATGATCCAAAATATGTGTTTCAAAATGGAATTAGCCTTCAATTGATTTGCCAGTTCTCAGTAACAACATAAGTGTCTTCATCTTTCTAAATCTGCTGAAACCATTTAACCATAAGCTAAATGTGTTATTTTACTCTTTTTCCCATGAACCAAACCTGACAGCAAATCTTTCTTTGCTAGCTAGAAGTGGTATAAATTCCCCAGTTTGTTACGCTTTTCATCGCCCTGAGCCACTTTGCTCTTGGCTTTCTACTAACACCCACAATGTACAGAATATAATTTTTTGAATTACACCAAACCCTAAAATAGCCACTAACTAACTTCATTTATTGCGAGAGAACAGTAGAACACTAATGTGATCAAATTTAAGCTTCCATGAAAAGGGAAAACTTTTGTACAATAGAATAAAAAGAGAATGAATACTGACAAGAAAGTCTATTCCTCAGAAGAACATGGGACTTATCCTTGTAAAAATCTCAAAGAAAACTAGTCCTCAACTGCTGTACTGTCAGCATTCAAAATCCTAAATCAGACTTCACTGATACCAGGTACTTTTTAACACCTTGCAAAAGTCTAACTTGAAAAGATACTTTGATACGGCTAGCTACAGTTCTAAGACAAATCATATGTATATCTTTGCATAACAAATACGATACTCTCGAATTTTTAAAATATGTGACTGTATTCTCTCTTACATCTGCATCCAAAACTTAAGCTAGTTTCCCATTTTGACATCCTACATATTTAAGCCTCAGTTGGCTCCTGCTTGCTCAATACTACAAGAAATAAAGTATTCATGGGAGTTCTGCCTGAAGGAAGAGTTCAATGGTGACCCAGAATTATGATCAGAGCTGCAAGAATAAAATACATTTCAGTTTTATAGAATATACGAAAATAAAGCCCTCATCCTTCATCACCCAGATACTTTGAAAAGGACATCACGTGATAAGGAACCGAACTGTTCTAAATAGTGAATTATGTTTTGGTATTTTTTAAAACTATAACACAAAGTGTGGCCTGTTTCTCAATATAACCTAGTTTACTTCTTAGCTGAGCTGAGACAGCATGCAGACGGATTGGCCAACCTGATGTGACTACCTCTGAAAAAAACATTTCAAAGGATATAATTTCCACAGCCAACTTTATAACCATACATTAATCTTCTCTACACAGTGTTATAAAACAATGGACTAGTCTTCTTTTAAAAAGGATATATAGTATTAAGATAACAGGGGCCAAATATGTCATGACTGACAAGTAACAGAATCCATTTTGAACAGCAGAGTGAATCCTCACTACATTGCTTTTTGTTACAAGGTGGTTGGCTGTGTGTTCTTCAATTTATGGCTACTTTTTTAGGGAGTGCCACTCATCTTGGATCAGTCCTTAGAAGCAGTAGAGGATTTTGGAGTTGCTTGTTTCTCTTCATAACCAATCTTCTATATCTGTGGAAACCTTCAATACATCCTACAAAATAAGCTGACATTCCAGGAGCTAAAACCAAAAGACATTCCAGGAGCTAAAACCAAAATTATTTGTGTCTGCCCTTCACTTAATTAACCACCAAATCTCTTTATTCTCCCTGAGGTAACCACGTCAGTCCAAAACATCATGTCCCTTCAAGGACAGAATGTTTCAATGATATTTCAATTTGAAATTCATGTCCACATACCTGATTTGGAAATAGGAACGGGAGTCTAGACTAGATGTTTACCAAGACTAAACTTTTTATCTTTAGAGCTGGGCAAAGACTACAAAAATTATTTTGCATTCAGTTTTATCAAAACAAAACCAGAAAAATAAAACACCATCTTGGAGGTCTTTGCAACCATGTTGGATGTCCTTTCACACGATTTGTGGAATCAGCTGTTGGAAAAAAAAAATTCAAGAAAGGAAAATGAAGTAAAATTTTTCATGTATGTGGAAATTCATGTAGGAATAAACACATTTGTTTTGAGGATGAAGAGTGGGAAAATGTATCTATACAAATGCATACAAACATCTCTTCCTATGCAAGCAAGCATTTAGAGATAATTAAAGACCATAAAGTATATTCTTCTAACTCCGACACTATATTCAGGAATTCACTCATTCTCCCTGGTATCTCCTTCTGTAGCTCAAGGGAAGCCATTTCAAAAGAGGTCGCTGGTCCAAGTGTAACAGAAAAGAGAATACACATTCTCTTGACAAACCTTATTTTTTTCCACTACTCTAAAACTCTAGCTGTTTTGACCAATATTGCTTAATACGGCAATGCTTATTAATAGTAAAAGGTATCTCAGTTTTTAAGAAACTTTCTTTTTCCATCTTTTAGATGGAAAAAAGATCTTTTTGTGCCACAGGAACATTTGGCTCAAAGAATTTGCATCCCTTATATCAAGCATAAAAAGTGTATGCTACTTAAATGATTTCTTATGTTCAGTGTAGCACACACATGGCTCTGATGTCATATGACACCTGACTTTTAACAGCTTTGTTTGTGAAGTCTGACAGTACTTACAGTCTGGAATTGATGCTACCAGGTTCTTTGAAATTGCACAGCCTCCAATATTTGGAACAGAAGTTCCAGTTCCCTGAAACTCATAGTCTGCACACTACTCAATTGGGCACAAGCAAGTAGCTCAAAATAAACTTTTCTATGCCGATTTTATGATGTCAGGTTTTGGAGAAGAATACAAGTTGAGCATTTTGAGGAACAACCAGTACAGTGCTCTTACCTTCAGCTTTTTCAGTGGATACTGGGTTCTAGTTCCGTCTTTAGAAGGAGATACCTTGTTTTTCAAAAATTGTCATATGCTTATCCCAGTCTGCATATAATCGGTCGTTATCATGGAATGATGGGAAGGGCTGATGACAGTAATTCTTTGATTCTACACGTCTTCCCACACTACCTTTAGAAAGGTTTAAGGCTGTGGTGAATCACAAGTCAATCATCTGATTAGAGCTCCTACAGCAGTTCCCAGGCTTAACTCTTAAGAAGGCTCAACTTTGCTAATGTGTACAAGATTAAACTCCACAAATATTTTCTTGTCCATAATAGTCTGTATTTTAGAGTAATAACTTACCTAATAACCAAATGGCAGTAGATGAAAATGTATAACATTGAAAAGTAAAAAATCCTTACCTACTAAGGAGATTTTTTTTTTAGAGGAGAAAAGGTCAGATCAGTTTCATGACAATTAAATTGTGTCTTACATTTGTATATGTAAGATCAGACTGAAATTTATGAAGTTACAAATGTAAGTAAATTACAAGTTTGGTACATGAGTATGATGATTATGGTTAAACAAAAGCACACAAACACATCTCTGTAAGAAAAGTGGTATATGCAGATATTTCATTTCTGAACCAAGACGTCATTTCTTGTGAGTGAATAGAAGACTATTAACATAATGAAGAGAGAAAAAAAAAAAAAGAATCAATAGTTAGCAGAATTATTTCAGGTAACTGCCTAAGTAGCTTTTATGAAAAACAAAACAAAACAACAAAAAAAGTTTTTGTTAAAGCATAATTTACTTTGAAGCTTTTGACTGAACTGCAGAAAGTCAAGATTATTATTGTTATTTACAGTATGTTGCTAGAAAGTTAATAATTTTTAGTATTGACACCTATTATATTAGAGCAAAAAGCTACCTTTCTTCAACTGCAGTACTTACTATAATCTGTACTATTTCTTTTCCAAAAGCTTAGCTATTTAAAAAATACATAAAGAAATCTCAGAAATCTGGTACCAATACAGGACTTTTTACGGTGTTTAAGATAGTATAGCACTTACACTATAAACCTCTACTTTCAGAGGTTTATTACTGAGCCATAAAAATCAGTCCATTGTATAACTTCAGTTATTAACTCTCATTTTAGTAGTCATTTTCCCCCCCACTTATCTATCACTAAATATCCAGAATATTTTTTTTTACCTAAATTACAGAAATATATATTCTAGAAAGAGTCTTTTATGAGTCACTTTCTTCCAGATCCTTCCACTTTACAATTACACAGTATGACATTTTAAAGTATAACATAGCAAACCTTTTAACATACATGAAAGATGATCTCCCAGCTTTCAAAGACATAGATTAGAAATAACTCAATAATTCTAATACATTTAATCTCAGAGGCCTAAGCTTCTGTTTTAGCTCATCACAGTCATTATTGAGAAGTCCCTTAGCTGTTGCTTCTCTTTGCTGTTGCCACAGGCCCCAGTAGCATCACCACCTGATTCCATATCAGTCTGCCAGTATATCTAGAAAGCTATGAAACAGACTCACATTTTTATGAACCATTTCCAGAAATCCCACATCCTGGTGCATGCCTTGTCTCTTTGTATCTCTGACACAGACACAGGCCATAATACCAGCCTCATATACTTTAAGCAGACTTTGGTGTTACACTAGCACCTCCATGTCTGGTAAGAGCAATCCCCTCTCTATCATGAAGGAATTTCACTAGATTTCATATGGTAGCATAAATTCTTAGCTGCAAGCCACCAGAATGGCTGGCAGCCACAGCTACAATAATTCCCGCACATATGTTCCTGCACATGTGGTGTCCTGATCCAACACCATTGCCAAGCACTCATTTACATTATCCAGAATTCCACAGCAACCACACATAGAAGAGCCCCAAATGACATACGCCAACACACACATCCAGCATCCTCACCCAGACAGTAATACATCTGTGGCAGCATCCTGTACCTTAACAGCTATTCTTTACCTTTGATCTGCTTGACCTCTCTCCTCTTTGTTCCAGCTTTACAGCTGATAAGTACAGACCAGCACAAGCAGCCATACGTCAGCAGACACCAATGTTATTCACAGTTTGTTGTGTATCAGTATGCAGCTAGACAAAAGTCATGAACTCAACTTAATTTTGGATCAGAATACCACATGCTACATAGCTTCCCTTACACTGCTCACTGATGCCTTAGTCCATTTCTTTGCAGCACCACTGTTCTCCTACCTTAAAGTTGCCATACTAATACATCATAAATCAAGATAGTGCTGACCCCCATGAGATATGGATAGAATTATCAAAACTACTGATATTCATGGACCCACAATGTCCAAACCCTCTGTGCAGCTGTGTACATCAGCCAGAAGCTTTCCACCTGTATCTATGCGCTTCCTAAGTCTCTTTTAAAGAAAGCATCATCCACAAAAAGTTGCATTATTTTATTACAGAATGGACTTCTGAAAACCACCCTTGGATTGCAGATGTCTATCGGAGATATGGCCTAGACATAGGCCAAAGAACAAGCTTTTCTATGATCACTAGACAAAAACTCTCCTTGGATTCTCTGCTACAATCTACTGCAATGCAGAGACTGACCCAATTGCTTCTGGCTCAGCTGGGAGCAGTCCTACAGACTAGTACTGTGTACTTATTGCCAGACCACACTCTTTGCAGAAGATCTGCAAAGGATTCACATGTCAGCAGCAGTCACATCCTGACCAGAAGCAGGCAAAACAAAGTGAGCAGCCCTGAAATACACACACAGCTGCCTGAGCTGGAGTCATTGGTGGGGAGGGGGGAGGAAGGGGAAGCGGAAGAAAATGTTCTTATGTAAACAGGTCTCATCAAAGATAGCTGCTCATGTGGTAAACCTTGTCTATACTCTTTTAGGTACTCTCAGGATTAGCACATGCAGGTAGATGTTCAGTGGTTTCAGGAACTGCAAACACAGAGGCAGAGGATAAACATGTCAGGTATGAGAGCAAGTGACCCAGCCTTTCCTCGACAATCTATTTTATTCCCCTTCCTTTTCTCATACTAGATGCTTCTCCCAGATTTATTCAAGGCATTAAGTTCAAGGATCTCTTAGACTTGTCATCTCATCCTGATGGAAAGACAGAGTCCTGTCCTCTCTTGCCTTAGCAGTCCAGATGGACATCTGTAAGAATGGAGGAGACACAAACTTTTGAGAGGAGATCTTGGCCCCCATGAGAATCCAGGGATTCTTCCTCTTGGTTTTAGTTTGTTCAAAAACTCTTTGGAATGACTAAATTGACTGCTTACTGTATCCACTGGTTTCCAGAGTAGGTGAGTTTCCTGTTTTGTGCAAGCTATGGAATGTCTAACACGGCTGAACATTACTACACATTCACAGTTTTTGCTTCATTCCCGAGGACTGATCTCACCAAGCAATGGTCCTTTCTCAAGCAGTATGTTAATTTAGTGTAATAAAAAGGAATTCATTGATTTGGCTGTCAAACACAAATATAAACTCACAGACATTCCCAAAAATAATGTAGCATTCTCTTGTCCTTTTCTATCTGAAGAGAAGGAAAAACATATCATGTTCCCTCACAGTGAAACCTCCTTTTTTCACTTCTATGTACTTGCTTTCATCCTTTTTTTTTTTTTTTACTGCTTCCTTCATGTTGACTCAACTTTCTCTTTCCCCTGAGACATGATGCTTTCAGCTGGTCTCTTAGACCTAGTTCTTTTCTCAAGAAAGTGATAACAGAAAGCAACTAAAATTAGACTATTGTTGTTGTTTATGATACATTGGCACTCTCCTAGATGAAGTCCTCTTAGGAAAGGGAGATTCATGTGTCCCAATCTTTCTAAATAACTATCTGGGGAACTGACAGAAAAAAAAAAAAAAGACTGATTCTTCTCAGTTGTTTTGCTTTCTTCTCTTCATGTTGCCCATTTAAGAGTTTAAACTCTACTGGGAAAGGCATCAGATTTGTATATAGTATTTCTAATAGCACACATATGGCCCAATGAAAAACAGAAATAATGAGACATTCTAGACTCTCATTGCTTTTCACTTACTCAGTGTGATCTATGGAGGCTGTACAGCTCGGATTCTCTTTGTAAGAGTACCACTAACTTTCAGAATAACCTTCAGTAAATCACTCACCACATTCTTCCCCAATTCTGAAATGGTGATAGTAATATTCTGTAAAGCACAAAGCACTTTAAGTCTTAAGTGTGATCATTATTATCTAATTAGCTTCAAATTTTGTCATTTCCTTCCCAGAAAAATATATATTAAAAAAAAAAAAGAAGAAGAAAAAAAAAAAAAGAAAAGAAAACCTGCTGTACTTCTGACCTTCTTCAAGGCCTTTTCTCAGCAAGTGAAGGACACCAATCCACTGGTCTTTATTATGTGGAAAAAGAACTCTACATTTACAAGTCATCATCAAATGGCAGGGGAGGAATCTGATGAAAGTTACTGGTTTCAGAAGCCCTTAGATGAGGCCATGTATTTTTATTTAACTACCTAACAGGACACAAGAGAGAGTTTCTACTAGATTATAGCATAAGAATACTTGGTCTTCAACTGTATCTCCCATTCTGTGAGAATAAAATTATCTTACTTCTATGGGAAGCTGCTCAGCTGCAAGGTTACATTCTTTCTTAGAATAAAAGTAACCTGAATCTGTGCCTTTCTATAAATAGATATCTACAGTGGATTTGTCATGACTGGGAAAATGGAAAATCAAAAATTGAAGCAGATATTAAATTTTCAGATTAACACATACTGAACAATCAGATTTCAAGATGAAATGCAAATGAAATATTTTTTTCTTAATTTTCTCATCAAATTTAAAGATCAAAGGTAGTTTTCCCTATTGGCAGACTGCACCCTCTCTTCAGAAATGTTAAAATTATATTATATTATAATTTTGGGGGTCATTCATTAATGGCAGCCACTTTTCTAAAAATAATGTTATCATCTTGACTCTAGTAAAACTGAAACTTGCCAATAACAGACTCTAAGTACACATCAGCTGGCTGGGATACAAGAAAACATACAAAACAACTGTTTAACTTTTGAAACATTTTCCTAATTGCAGATAGAAGTAAAGAAACAAAGGAATCAAGTTTCACAGCTAAAATTTTCCTCCACTAGTATTAATAGCCATATCTCTTCCAGCAAGATAACAACAACCAAAAGAAGCTGGTTTCATTCTGAACCATCTGCATTACTCTGTATTTAAAATTACATATAATGATTATATGAATTTGAACATTTCACATTTCTGGCAACTTTGAGAGAAAAATGCAATTTCATAGCCTAACTTTTCATATATAGTTTGGCTTATATGCTCAGAAGAGAGAGACCATTTGCTCTGTAGCAATTATTCAGATCACAAAGTTAGTCAAGAGTTTGGAGAATTACATACAAGAGTTTCAGGATTCCTCCAGCCTACACTGAATTGCCACTAGCACCAAATGAACATGCAAGTATCCACAAATGAGACAATTGTGTCCTTTTTGCCAGGGAACTGACTCAAGGCCATGCCCAAATCAATCAGATAAACTACATTTATGATAATCATTAAGGACTTTGTGTATGCAAGAATGTGACTTCAAGTGGTGTCCCCCAGGGGTCGGTACTGGGGCCTATCTTGTTTAATATCTTTATTGATGACCTAGATGAGGGGATTGAGTGCACCCTCAGTAAGTTTGCAGACGACACCAAGTTGGGAGGTAGTGTCGATCTGCCTGAGGGTAGGGTGGCCCTTCAGAGGGACCTGGATAGGCTGGGCTGAGGCGAACGGGATGAGGTTTAACAAGGCCAAGTGTCGGGTCCTGCACTTTGGCCATAATAACCCCATGCAACGCTATAGGCTTCGGGCAGAGTGGCTAGAAGACTGTGATGAGGAAAGGGACCTGGGAGTGTTGATCAATGAAAGGCTGAACACGAGCCGGCAGTGTGCTCAGGTGGCCAGGAAGGCCAATGGCACCCTGGCCTGTATTAGAAACAGTGTGGCCAGCAGGAGCAGGGAGGTGATCATCCCCCTGTACTCAGCTTTGGTGAGGCCGCACCTCGAGTACTGTGTTCAGTTTTGGGCCCCTCACTACAAGAAAGACATCGACGCCCTGGAACGTGTCCAGAGAAGAGCAACGAAACTGGTGAGGGGTATGGAACACAAGTCTTATGAGGAGCAGCTGAGGGAGCTGGGATTGTTTAGTCTGGAGAAGAGGAGGCTCAGGGGAGACCTCATTGCACTCTACAACTTCCTGAAGGGAGGTTGTGATGAGGAGGGGGTCGGCCTCTTCTTTCAGGTAACTAATGATAGGACTCAAGGAAATGGCCACAAGTTGCACCTGGGGAAATTTAGATTAGATATCAGGAAAAACTTGTTCTCTCAGAGAGTGGTCAGGCACTGGAACAACCTGACCAGGGAGGTGGTAGAGTCACCGACCCTCGCGGTGTTCAAGAGGCGCGTGGACAAGGTGCTACAAGACATGACTTAGCAACTTAGTGGGTAGTATTGGTGATAGGATGACGGTTGGACTAGATGATCTTGTAGGTCCTGTCCAACCTTGTGTTTCTATGATTCTATAACTTTCAGATATTTATTTCTACAGAGAAATCATTACTTTGAAATCTAGCCAAGTCCATAGATATGTCTCAAAACAGAATTAGGCGTTATATATGAGTCTTAATTGTATTCATTTTCTTGATTTCCATTTTTCTTTGTTTCCTTCTCATCCTCTCCACTCTACATAGCACCAAAAGCAACAAACTAAAGTAGCTGAATGAGGGATGTTTTCGAAAGAAATCTATTCAAGAGCATTGGCAGGAATAATGTAAGTGAAATAATTACTAGACATGTTAGTCCCAATTTTTTAATCCCAGCAATCCTAGAAGTACACCAAGTCAAAAAAAAAGAAAAGAAAAAATTTTGTTTCTTTAATTGAAAAGTTTCTGTGAACAACTTTGTATTTAACTTTTACTTTGACTAACATAGTTAAATCAATGATTGGTTTAGCATACTAATATTTCTTTGGACCTTACCAAAGGTATTCCTACTTTGAATTCTACCATTTGGTGAATTGCTACTGCAGATTAATAAATTTATCATGAATAAAGGAATTCACAGCACAACTGGGTTCACTGTATGGATGTCTTGCTAATCAGTACTTTATTTAATCACTGATTTAAGGAATTGTGCTATCAAGCCAAAAGAAAGCAAGAAAGCAGAAGGTACTCTGGGCACTAACAAAAGCCTGTTAAGAAGATCCATAGACCATGGTTAGTCATTTGCTGAGACTGTGAGGAAAGTTTCATATAATTAGGGGGACTGATGTCCAGCAAACCTTATCATCAACTCAGGGTTGGGATCTTCCCTGAAATATTGATGGGTTTTTGGATAAGGCTAAATTTCTATCATGCATATATGCTATCTATCATTTCCATATTTATGTATTTAATTTACATTTTTGTTATTATATTTAAGTTTTCTTTTAAAGATATCCTTGTTTTCACATGACTAGTGTCTATGTCTAAGTAAGGATGTTTTTCCTGCTGCAGGGAGGTTACAGAGTACAGTTACTTTTTCTGGGATTGTGGGGCACAAGACAGTTTATGCATTGATTAGGAGCCAAATTAAACATGTTGATCTGGATTTTTTTCCTGCTTCTAACCATGTGGCAATAGAGCTCCATATATAAGCTTTTGTCATAAAATATTTATTGGAGGAGTGTTGTAGATATTATATTTATTACAGAATAGTATTATAACAATAGTTGAATTATATTATTACTTGTCAGAAGAGAAGAAAACGACTGAAAAAATATATCCATTGCCCATTTCATAGTGCTTAAGCACTGTTTTGAAAAACATGCTGATCTTTACCCTGATATGCTGCACTGTGATAATGTGCAAAGGCGTTATAAAACTTCTCTGGATTAGCAGCTAAGAGGATCCCTTAATGATGTATTGATGGCACAGATGTTACTACAACATCCTCTTTTGTGGCAATGGAGTAGAAGCAAAGAATTGATGGCAGAGGCATTCCAGAGATCCACTTCATTCTATCCAACTTCTAGCTGGTGTAATGGCGCTTTGGATACTTAGAGACTGGCATAATTTATTAAGACGGTGCCAAAATCAGGTTGACAGAAGGTTGGCATGAAGCTACCTTTGCCCCCAAATGAATAAAGCCAAAATGTGTCAAAACTGCTTCTGAATTCATTTTAAGATGTAATACAAACATGGTGAAATTGAGTTAAAATTCTAAGCACTTGACAAACTTCTCAGAATTTTTAAGAAAATAGCATTACTTAGACTTATTGCCACAAACGTCATGTTAAAAGCATCCAGCACACAGAAGAATCAGGATAGTGATGAACACATAATCTAAATACAGGAACAGAGAGGAAGCTAACCAACAGTAACTAATCTAGAGGAATGGGTTGTTTCCTCACTATATTTTTGTAATCTGCTAATGTATCATAACACCTTACTGTCTCAAGTAGGGAGGTTACTATTTCCTATCTCATCTGAAAGGAGCAGAATTAAACAGTCACTTGAAAATGTTGCTGATAAAATTGAATTGTATTTCTCTTTCAGGGATCTTGTCAGTGCTTTTACAAATTATTAATCTCCTGCATATTTTCAAATTTGATACACAATTGTTATTTACAAGCAGTGTGAATTCATTAGCTTTATGAAACTGATAGTTATTATGCATGAGTTGCTTCCTGTCCGCCAGGACTGAAATGAAAATGAGATACCGAATCTCTAAGGGCTTCCCTAAGAGGAACATTTACGAGTAAATAGAATAACTAAACATTTGGTAAATTGGCACTAATGTACATTGAATCATATCTTACCTAATTCAAAGAAAATCTTAGCAGAATTTGTAAGAAAGGATGACTCTGCTCTTTAATCACCAATGTCAGCCTAGAAGACCTACAAGTAACGGTAAGTTTGCTCAGAATGGGTGCAGACTGCAGACTTGTTGACACTAGAAGGCCTCTTCATATTGCTCTTATGGTTACTAACATATTTCTTTTCAGCAAAGCAAAAATGTTTCTCAGAGCTGTATCAAGCTTAATAAGACAGTTGAATAAGAAAAGGAAGAAAATAAGAGTTGTAAAAAAAAAAAAAAAAGTGATGCACAAGGCAGTTGCTCACCACCTGCCAACCAATGCCCAGCCACTCCCCGTGCAATGGCAGCTCCCCCAGCCATCTCCATCCCCCTGGTTTCCTTGTTCAGCACATGGTATGGAATATCGCTCCGGCCAGCTTGGGTCACCCATCCTGGCTGTGTCCCCTCCCAGCTCCTTGTGCACCCCTAGCCTCCTCACTGGCAGGGCAGCACGGGAAGCAGAAGAGTCCTTGGCTCTGTGTGAGCACTGCTCTGCAACAACTAAAACATCGGTGTGTTATCTGCGTTATTTTCAACCTAAATCCAAATCATGGCACCATACCAGCCACTATGAAGAAAATTAACTCTATCCCAGCCAATCATCTGTTTCCACACAGAATACATATTTTGACATGAATCTTTCATGAAAATAATTCCTTAATTCCATCATAGAACAAAAATAAATGTGAGCTATCACAAAAGATTTTTCAACCACCTTTTCCAATGAGTGACCTCATGATGACTGAGAAGGTAGTTAAAAATAAAGCCTAGTAGAACTGTTGCCAATAAAATCATGGCTGGTACTCTCTTTGCAGGTACCACGAACTAAAGTTTCATGTAACATGACTTAGTTTATATCCATACAAATAATACTCTCCCATTCCAGTTGAGATTAAGTCATTATAATCCGAGGAAACTTGTATTACTTTTCATGAATCAAGGCTGGCTTCTAACTTTCAAATCTGCTGTTACATATTTTTCCACTTCCCTCAGTTTATGTTCAGCTATTGCAGCACAAGAATAAATTTCCTCAGGTAAAAGGAATCTTAAAAGTCAGGACCAGTACCTCCCCTGAGAAGGTTTAAGAGGAAAAGCCATTCGGCAAAGTTTTCAGAAGTTATACGGAAGACTTAAGAATGTAGGGGAAAACAGAGTGTTTCTGTCTGCTCAGTTAAATTAGCAATTTTAGTTAGACTGAGTAATCTGTTTCTCTTATGTCTTCTGGCTTCATAATTGAACAGTGTGAACAAGACAGGCAGAAATATTTATCTAGTGGACTCCTGTCACATTCAAGCAAGTACCAGCCATATCTCCTAGCCTACGTCCTCCTGTGCTAGAAAGGAAACTCATATGCAAGGCTTTGAAAAGATGTATGGCATACCCCAGCTAGGATCCCAGTCTTCAACAGCAGTGAATGTAGATTTGTAGGTCGTCCACAGATACACTGAAATCTAGACAAAGACTCTTCTTGTTTTTGTTTTCTTTCTGAAGTCTTTGCCTTACTCTTAGTGTAACAGTCAACATTGCAAATATTATTTACCATCATGGACACTTACGAACAGTAAAATCACACTGAACAATGCAGTAGGAGAAAATAAGGAAAATAAATACAGCATACAAATAAACACTCACTTTCAAAATAAAAACAAAAATTAAACAAAATAGTAATGAAATATTTAGCTAAAAAAGAAAAAAAGCAGTCCAAAAGCAAGCAACTTTGAAGCTATTTAAAGAGCTAATATTAAAGAGATAGTATTAGATGTCCAGACAAACTGTGTACAATGTTTCAAAAAGAAAACAAAGCAATCCAATAACCCCCTTCTATGGCTCAGTGGGAAAATTAAGACCACCTGTAGAAGGAAATGGACAGCATTTAAAGAGTGTAAAGCTTTTACAAATGTGGAAATCAGGAAAGACCACAAAACTTGACAGACCAAGCGTAAGGCAGAAATTAAGAGGATGAAAAAAAGAACTTGAAAAGCTCCTTACAAAGGATGCTCAAGCTAATAAGAATATTTGTAGGAATATATGGAAGTAAATCAGCTAGAGAATCTGTGGTACCACATGATGACACAAGTGTAAAAGAGTTTGTAAGGCCATGGCAGAGAAGCTTAGCGAATTCCTGCACGTTAAAGCAGGGCAGCATGAGTTTAGGAACTGATAAATAAGTTTGTAGTGACACTGGCAACTGAATGGGCTGACAACCAACAAAAGGAATATTAACCTATACTACCCTGACTATATACAACAATAGTCTAGAGCTGGTGTTGCTACTCTTACTTCTAATGCTTCAGTTACACAGAAGCAGTATTAAAACTCACAGTGGTTGCATACTCAGTCATACAAGCACAAGGCACGCTGGCTCCTTCGCACACATTAGCCAGACTGTTCCTACAGCCATGGCCACCACCAGCAACGGCCACCACCCACACTGTGCACCAGTGCAAGGGAAGTAATGCCCCTGTGCACTGCCCTGTCAATGGCTGGGAGAGGATCCACATGCTCATGATGCTGGAGAACTGTTTTTGTTGCCCAGGGAACACTCTTACCAGTGCAGACCAGGCTCCATGCTCACAGCGTCTCTGCCTCAGGCTCACTGCTCTAGCAGGCTCTTCCCTTTCCTCCCATCAGCTGTTAGGTCTGTCATCAGATGTCCTCCAGGATCTTACAAAGATCTTCAGATAAACATTTGCTACGGACAGTGTTTATCATAGTTATATCTGGCCTAGGCTTCTCATGAGTTGCCCAGTAAGGTAATTGCTCATTCACCTCACTGTGATTTTATACAGCCATCATCAGTGTCCAACAAACCATGTCCTTCTGCTGTTAGTTTCAACCAGCCACCATTAAAGGTCAACAGCTAATTTCCTTTTTTGTTATACCAAAACCTTACAGTTCCTTTCAGTTCTAGTACCATCATTTTAAAGCTGTATTTTACACATATTTCTCTGGCAGAATTTAGGCATCAAGGGATGGCTAAGCAGGCTCTTCCACACATATCTTCAGTACTGTGAACAGTCCTGAAAAAAAGGCTGGGATTCTTCCATCCGGAAAGAAGGATGATGGGGTATGTTTGAGGGTCTGCAAAATCACAAGAGTGAATGAATGGGTAACTATTTATTCAACAAATCAAAAACAGAATCAGCCAATACTCAATGAATCCATTAGATAATTAAAACAGTTAAAAGAAAATATGTCTGTACACAGTAAGAAGTGGACTTCTGAAATTTGTTGCCTCAGGAGGCTGAAGATTCAAGAAAGAATTAGACGAACGTAAAGACAACAGGACCATAAAGAGGTACTAAAGCAAATAAGCAAAAATGTACCCTCTAATATCCTTAATCTAATAACTGTAGATTTATAATTTCTTCAATATCAAGAACTTACAAGTTTGTACAAGTTTTTATCATTCTTATTCTGTTCTTGTAAGTTTTTACAATGTTTTCAAGACCTGACTGGGTAAAGCCCTGAGTAGCTTGGTCTGACCTCATAGCTGAGATTGCTTGGAGTTGGAGGTTGGACTTGAGGGCTCACGAGGTCCCTTCCAGCCTGAAGTATCCTATGAATTTATGATTGCAATAAGTTTAAGAAATCAGGCAAAATAATACTGATAACCTTCTAGTGTCAGTAATTTCTTCAACAGAAAGGCCTCAACATAGGTATAAGTACAGCTATATTGAAAGGCAGAAAATGAAAATTGTGCAATTATGTTTAACACATTAAAGTTAATGCAATAGATTTTGCACTAGCTTAAACTCCATGTTCCACTGTTACAGTTAAAAGCGGTAGAGGATCGTACGTAACCTGGTCCTATAAGAATTTCAAGTGCCTACCTGGAGGGTAAATCTTAGCCCACAGAAGTGCTTCCTTTTTCGTTTGGAAGTAAAACAGTTGAGATTGCTTGCTTAACAATAGCTTCATTAATAAAGATCCAAAGTGCGAAACTTGCTTCTGTACTAATCCAAAGGGAATGTAAATGGAGAAACAAGGCTGTCCATGAAACAAAACTCTCTTTTGCATCTTGTTTAAGCAGGATTCACAAAGGGCTACCACTCTTGTTTCCCAGCAAAGGGATAAGATAATTGTACTTTGCCTCATATTTATCCTGATATTGAAAGGGAAAGTTAAAGCAGCATTTTTTCTTTTGTTTATTTTTCATGAATGTTGCCAAGTAAAGACAAAAACCCTATACATTATTTCACTTATGGCCAATCAGTGTTTCTCATTATAATTAACACAGAAAATGATATGGTCACTGTTAAGTTAAAACTTCATTATAATATAGCTGTAACCAACATTGCAATGGCCATTACAATAAAATCTTCTCGATTCAGTTACAAATTTTAATGAAAAATCTGTGGGGAAGACAGGATAATTTTGGCTCTCGGAACTGAACTCTAGTTGAAAGACATAACCCTCAGAAAAAAATGTATCTTAAGTAGACTATTAAATGTGTATTAACTTTATGTTTTAAAAGATAATGGATAATTTATTTTCAGACATACTGAGCTGCATTGCTATATTTAGCCAAAAAAAAAAGAAAACATAGCTGCCTCAATATCACTGAAATTGAACAAGAATGTGCTTTCCCTCCCTGTTCTGACAAGGTTTGCTGGTGTGCTGATACTTTACCTTTGAAATGTACAATTGAAGAAATAGGGTGAAATAAATACAGACAATTCATATAACAAGATACAAGCCAGTGTGTGTCAGTAGTACGTTATTCTTTTCAAATTAAATAATTCATGCTGCTTCATTTCCCTATGATGTTATGAAAAATAATAATGACTACAGTTTACTTACATAGACATGAAGTTCTTTACACTATGCAACAGCAGCCTTTTTAAAAGTTTCAAAAATAAGCATTGAGAGCTAGGAATTAACATTTCCAGTTGTTTCTCTGCTTACAACCCCCTGAGGAAGCAAAAGCCCATGGAAATATTACAGATGCATATTCATAATTATTAGCATTTTATCCTCCCAGCAAATTTAACTAGTGTTCCAGAGAACACCACACACCAGTACTTTAAGAACAGTGATACTCCAAACCACAGCTGAAATAAATGAAGATATAGCAGATAAGCAATACATATTTTTATCTAATACATACAGTGATGCACTGTAGATCTAAACTGATCTACATACTGATGTAAACATGACAGTGCTAGCAGACAAGTGCAAGGAAAAGTACACTTATCTGCAGTGAAAGCCAAAAAAATGGCCTCTCTGATTCTCTTAATTTCAGATAAACCAGCTGTTTTTCTGCTTTGTGGTCTAGATTTGTTTGGCTTGGGGGGTCCTGAGCTCATAGTAGGAATTTGGAAAATCTCAAAGATGATTTTTTTTTTTTCTCAAAGAAAAATCCAAAGCTGCATCCCCTTCTTTCCATGCCCGTTCATGCATCCTCATATATGGACTTGACTTGCTGTTGTCACATTCGGTTTGGAAAATGGCAACCAACCTACCTTAAAATAAAATGACAGAAAGTGACGTGCATATTATCAGCTTAAATGGTTTTACTAAACTAAGTGGTTAGAGCATCAGCCAACAGTCATATTGCTGACAAGAACTTGGTAGTACAATTCAATTTGTATCTCATGAGGACTGAAGAGGGAAAGATTTGATTTTCCCCTTTTCTGCCTGGGTCTTTAAGAAAAGCCAGATTTCATCCTAATGCTATGCAGCAGCCCAAAATTTACTACAGTCACAAGGAACTTCACATTATTCATCTACTTTCTGCTAAGCTCAGATATGAATCAGGGTCAAAGCAATAGTGGATGACAGAGAGAGCAAATGTATGGATTGCCTCAAATCCAAAATATAATATCTCAAATTGCCTCAGATTTTGAAAACCAGCATCTGTCCTTGTCATGTCAATATTTTGATCTAAAAGGCTCATGACTGAAACATTTCCATTAACTATTTTATTTCCACTGGGAGTGAGTCTGAAGCTGGTAGTGAAAACTGGTATCTTTCCATTGATTTTAATGGAGCTATGCCAGCAGGCACCACCTAAAAATTTCATGCCTTATCTCAGATTCCACGCTTCATATGACTTAATTCATAAACAAAGCAAAACCTCATGGGAAGAGGCCATGCCTCTCTCCTGCACTGTCTCATTACCAACACTTACAGAAGATTAGATTTTAGAATTCATGGCCTGCTTAGTTCTTCAGGGGAAAAAAAAAAAAAAAAAAGCTAAAACAGAAATGCAAAAAAATAAAGCTGTTTTATTACCTGGCTTTTGTGAGTATTCATCATGTTCAGCATCTTGGCTTCTCAGTCCAAAAATATAGAAATAAACAGATGGCAAATAAAATTCTTAAAGTATCTTTGAAATACTGTTGTTACCTCCAAAAAGGATGTATTTCCTAAGGTCACCTACACCATAAAACATTAAAGAGGAGTGAAGGAATAACTACAAATAGTCTGTAACTAAGCTCTCGAAGTACAGGAGCTCAAATTTTGCACTTCATTTGTAATTGTTTGCTCTGATTTCTGTTATTTAATGAGGTAGAGAAATCTAGGCTATGCATGCGTATTTTTTTCTTTCTTTCCTTTTTTTTTTTTTTTTTTCAGTTCTGACTATTCCTGAAGAATTCATTATTATGGAAACTGTTTATATTTGAGACATATCTTAGATCCGTATCTAAGAAGGATTTAAATAGCATAGCACTGAAACATCTGATTTTACTTTCTTGCTCCCCTTAACAAAATCTGTACCTATGACTTTGCCTCCTAAATTCAATTTAAGTAATACAAGGAAAAAATAGGGTCTCAAAAACATAGAAATCAAAGAGTACAATTGGAAGCCAACCCCATATAATGTTCCTAAAGTCGGTGGACAAGACAGTGAAAAAGATATTCTGTAGCCTAGAGCATGGGCTACAGGAAGGGATAAATTTCAGGCCATGTTCTGACTACTGGAAGTAAAACCCATGCATAAACTTGGAAGTCAGCCTTGTTGTCTAAGGCCACATCCTGCAATACAGCAAACATCCAACCTTAAAGATACAGAGTTATGCTCACATTCCCTCCCACTCTTCCCTTTCCCTATTCTTTCTTCATCCCTTCTGCTTCTTTCTGTTCCCCTTCCACACACACTTAGGAACTCAGGCGACAAAGCAGTAGTCATTTAAGGCCACTTCCACTAAGTTAATGAGATACAGAGCTGGTGTACATCCAAATATGCAGCTGACATACAGCCATTAATGCAGAATTCTTCAGCATCCTGCCCACAAGCTGCAAAATATCCCTCATTGCACAAAACATGCCTCTGCATTGGACCACAGAATAGGGCCTTTAATATAAAAGATCAAAAGCCTCTAAAAGGAAAATATGCCAGAGAAAGAAGCCTGCAGTGATTAAGGATACTGCATATGTCTACATATCCTGCAACAGAATGGAAACTTTTGGTGAAAATACACAAAGGAACGAGATCATATAATACACTACAGAAAAGTAAAACAGTCCAGCATAAGGGGAAATACCTTCTTTTCCCTAAATCTGGCCAAAAATTTAATCCAAGTTAAAAGAATGGTCACACTAACCATCTACAGGTTATACTAAAGGGTTTCTCAACATGATAGAGGTGACAGGGCATCCCTGGTTTATGTCCTTGCCTGTCCCCAGCGTAGCTCCACTCTTTCAGAGGAAAGCAAGGCAAGCCCTTACCCCCGTACCCATCCCAGCACTTCTCCCCAAACCAAATCACATTTTAAGGAGAGGACATTCTTTCTAGCTGGGTCAGAAACCTTTAAAGACAACAGTAATTGAATGCAACACAGATATGGAGCAAGAAAATCAAAAAGAGCGATCATATCTCCTTTCAATTACTAGTTGGTACTAAAATACAGGGTCTGGATCAAGTTACTCTGTGCCTTCCAAACTACCTGACAATGAAGAAAGAGAAAGGGAAGGAATGAAAAAACATCAATAGCTCAATATGCCATTGCAGTCAAGAAATGACCATATATCCATCTAAAATGCCAACATCTCCAAAATAATATGTGCAGCACTCATCATTGGAAGAACTGGCAGGGGTTCAGAAAATGGAGTTCAAGTCTCAGAGGAAGATTCAGAGACATGATCAAAGGGATGGAAAAATGCACGCCAATGCTGGAATTGTTTTACTTACAAAGATGATGGAAGAGTGCTCTTTTTATTATGTATACGTCACAATAAAAACATATGCACTGATAACCTGGAAGTGCTTGCGAACTTCTGATCTCCATTTCCTGTAATAGGTGGAGAGGGGAAAAAACAAATAAAGGGTGGTAAATTAATTATAAACACTTTTACTTCCACAACTCAACAAGATCCAGAAAGAATATATGTATCTGATGAATATCCTAAATTCTCATAAGTAACAATAACATTTATTTTGAAATATGTATAAAACCTCATGACTAAGAGTAAAGGCTTTGTGTCCATCAGAAGTCAGTTTAATTAGACTTAGAGGCACTGAAAGGAAAAAACAATTGTAAATGATTCTTCTAAATTAACCAAGCCAGAAATTCTTGCTTTTTTTTTTTTTTTTTTACTCCCGTAGCTATGGATACAGTAAGCATTTCCTAATGTCAGAAAGAAAATACTGGACTAGACAGACCACTGGTCTAATCCATTTTGGCATTTCCTAAGACAGACAGGAGATACGAATTATCCAGAAAATGAGTGACATTGCACAATATTTTTGGTTAGAAATAGATCAATATCAACATCGCTATCGTCCAAGTAACCCTACTGCTTAAAGATCCAGGTAAACTGAATGCTGTTATTTATGTGGCATTAATTTATTTACGTAATGCTTTTTTTGTGATTTTCCTCTTGCCTTTTCAGTTATGCATTTTTTCTTGCATTTGAGTTCATCC
This sequence comes from Chauna torquata, assembly GCA_013399475.1. NCBI lineage: Eukaryota > Metazoa > Chordata > Aves > Anseriformes > Anhimidae > Chauna > Chauna torquata. Next base: position 9,783 of record VXAL01005133.1, on the reverse strand, counting down.
ACCCATCATACGCTCTATCTTTACCTTAGCTCTACTTTGATACAAACCTTATCCTAAAAAAGCAGCTTGCTGCATGATTAGGTAAATTATAATGCATGGTGCATACTTTATTGCACATACTCATCTATACATTGTAGATACTGGATATTTCATTGTTTTAATGGCAGTATAGCTATTGAATAAAAAACAAAGAGATGTCTTTGAATAGGGAAACAAAACATTTATGGCCTCACTTCCAAAAGTTATATCCCAATAAATATGAAGAATAGAAGAATAAAGTGTCACAAATTCCACAGTCATTTGCTGATATTACAGTATGCCTGTGATAAACAAAGCCAACCAGACTGTTGAAAACAGTATTTTGATACACTCCACAATTGCATGCTTTTATACGCTGATTCATTTTAATAAAATGTAAATTTAAAGTCTTTTTTTTCCACTTGCTGGAATATTACTAGAGCATTTCTCATACGTCCATTATAACCCTGTATTACCTTTATCATTATTCCTCTTGCCTTTCATCAATATTCTTCATCAATATATCTGGTTTTCCTGAACAAGTTTATTTTGTTTGTATGTGTGTATTTTGCTTATGTATTTCAAAATTGGTTTTGCTATTAAAAATATAGTATAAAATAGGCCCAAATGCACCAAATTTCTTAACATTTTACAAAACTACTTTTATTTTTCTTCAGTCACTTCAAAACATATACTAGCATAATTTCCTTTGGATGATTAGAAAATTCAGAAAAAGTTCTATGCCTGTCTGCAAAGAATTGTATAATCAAATGGACTTTAGCGTGCAAGAACATATCAGACACTACGTACTGTGTTGTGGTCACCATGTACCCCAATTAGAGCTTATTCTTCATGAACTGCAGTTTGTTTCTTAAATGACAAGAGGAAATACCAACAGATGGTGAGATGGCTGAAAGAATATTATCGTGAAGCTTTAGTTTTTATAGATTTTATTGGAAACTAAGGTGAAATGTTCTTCCTGTGCAACCCTGCTGGCATACAATCGCAATCTTTCCTACATTTAAATTTAAACAGGTGCAGCTTTGACTTTATATCATTCTTCATTTCTGACTGTTTGGTAAAGTGTCTGAGAGCTGAGAGCTTATTTTATAATATTTTT
>VXAL01005131.1:36720-50780 GCA_013399475.1 Chauna torquata | reverse complement strand
AACCTAAAAAAAAAAAAAAAAAGCCAGTCATTTCTGGAAATCTGGATCTTGAAGCCTTAAAATTTTGTCATTGTCCCTGGGTTGCACTCCAAAAGCAAATAAATAAATAAATAAATAAATAAATAAATAAAAGATGCCCTGCAGGTCATGTAAAACCGCAGCTTCAGGGCTGCATCTGTTAAGCTGCTGGATGAAACAAAGTGAAAGAGTCAAGGAGAAGTTGTATAAGAAATTAAAACAACCAGTAGAAAAACAATCTGCAAACCACAGAGGTGCAGAGACTATAACCAATGACAAATACAGTGTACCAGGGCAACAAGCAGGTAGAGTACCAGAAGAATCATAACACCTGCTAGGAGAACTGCTGGATACCAGCCTGAGCTGATAACACAAGTCATGTTGCTCTGTTCCCATTTATTTTTGGACCTAGTATTTGCCGCATTACTGGTGACCATGACCTGGAAACGTTTTAGTGATAACAGTAGCACTCTGGCATTGCTATCATGAAATAATGAGTGAAATAACATGTTGAAAGAGTGGAGAGTTCCTGGATTTCATGAAATTAGCAGGTTCTGGAGCTACTCTAATTTCAGTAACTGCTTGTTGGATCTATTGATTGGATAGAAGAAGGAGTTAAATATATTACTTGTATGCATCTACATTTCATGGACAAAATAATAATAATAATAATACTTAATAATAGTGTTGATATTTCATAGGTAGAAAAAAAAAAGTTTTGGTTGCTCCAGGGTCACTCTAACAGTGAGAAACAGAACTGAATGCTAGGAACTGGTGTTTAAAGTTCAGTTTTGCCTGAAAGTTCACAGGTTTCTATTCTATCTCCATGAAACAGTCCACATGTCAAATGTAGCCATCAGTATTATAGAGTATTATACAGTTTGGATAATTTTTTACCTTAGCAGCACTATTTTACCTGTCAGTGAAGGCACACTCTAGCTGAGACGGAAAAGCCAAGTACCCTTTAAGACATAAGCAGGACCCAAGATCTATTCCTCTCACTCAAGAATGAACAATTTAACCTCATGATTCTGCTGCTCTTCAAAATCCTTTTCTCACCTTCTTTACCCTAGATTAGACTCAATATTTTTTCTCCTTCATTACCCTAGATTTAGACAGCTGCATCACTCTTCCCCCTGAAGGTTTCAGCATTTCTGCAACAGAACTTCTGCAGCCTAGTCACCTGAGAATGCCAATATAATAAAAGCCCGACACCAGTCATTGATATCTTAACTCCTCATCATTATCATTTTCCAAGAGATATTGCTCCATAAAGATACAGTCAAAAAAAAAAAAAAAAAAACCACCTGTGATACCTTTCAGCACCGTTTGATGGTTGTCTATCATTCTCTTGAATAAATGTAGAACTTTCATGTACTTCCTCCACAGGGTTACCTAGAATTTTAAAGCCTGCTTAATCAGTGTCCTGAAGTTATCTGAGACCAAAGTGAGGTGTCTCTGCATTCAGCTGTTTTTATTTCACAGGCTCTTTCTTTTACAAAAAAATACTTCAGTGTTACTGCGAGTTCAGTTCCTTTTAGATTTATTAGGCAGGAACTATCTCCCTGGACATCAGTAAACTGTCAAAGACCAGCTCCTGATCCATTTTAGAAAATCACCCTGCCATTTAAATTTTGTGAGTGTCTGATTTTTCTCGTGCATGTGATGTCTAAATTATATTAAGCTCTTCTTAATGACGAATTCTTCCCAAGTAAGATGAAGTACCCCTTCAGACAAATTAAGGGCTTCGATCATCAGGTGAAAACAAACAACAACAAACAAACTCAAACCCCACCCACTTGTATCAAAATGGTGCTGTTCAGTCCATGGAGAAAGACTGACGGACCTTCCTATTTTGTTGCTGAGGCCAGGATCTCCAGGTAACTCTACTATAATGTCTGTAAACAAGACAATGAAAACAAGATTCTCTCTTCTATGTCATGTTTCTGTGACTCTGTGAAGTTGGTAAGGCACCAAACTTTCATTAACTCTGAGGTCTGTGGATGATCTTGGTCACTATACCTTTTAAATTGCAAGTAGACAATTCAGTTTCCAGCATCACTTTGAAGATATTCCAACACTGAACTCTATTTCAGACTCTAGTAGGAATTTCCCACACTGTCATCTCCAAAGTAGTCTGAATCCATATTTTTCACTGAGCATCTTCTTGACCATGGCAGAATGTTGTGATAGACTCTCCTTCCAGCCCCTCCAATTGTTGGAAAATTTTAAGAGTTGTAAGTAGGTGAGGAGCCTGATCACTTTTCATGGCTAAGACCTTTGCAGAACTCTTTGGAGCAAATAACTCCTCTCCTCTCCTTCCCCCATTTCTCCCCCCATATAATTGATCTACTACTGAAACTCAAATCTATATACAGATACTAGCACTCTGTATCTCTCAGGTTGCAAGAAGAATGTCTCCCTTCATCAGGAAGAGCTTGCTTTTTACCAAAAGCGAGAAAGTTCTGTGATAGTCTTAAAATTAAAGAATCATAGAATCATAGAATCATAGAATCATTGAATGGCTTGGTTTGGAAGAAACCTTAAAGATCTTCCAGTTCCGACCCCCTGCTATGAGCAGGGAAGCCACCCACTAGACCATGTTGCTCAATGCCCCATCCAACCTGATCTTGAACACCTCTAGAGATGGGGCATCCATGGCTTCTCTGGGCAACCTGTTCCAGTGCCTCACCACCCTCTGAGTAAGCAAGTCCTTCCTAACATCCAATCTAAATCTCCCCTCTTTTAGTATGAACCCATTCCCCCTTGTCCTATCACTATCTACCTGTTTCACTATATGCAAAAAGTCACTCTTCGGTCACTTATATGGAAAAATTATCTCTGTCTTGGTACTCACTCTCCTCCTATTATATGCATCTATTCCCAATATTTTTTACATTAAACAGGACCAAACACCTTAGGCTAAGCTTCTTGAATGTTCATCCCTATCACAATGAAATCAAGGCCAGAGACACCTCTATGCAAAGAACTGGAAAACTTGCTTTGCAAGAAATCTCCTAAAAAAAACCACTTTCCTTTAATCAGGGCACCGGAGTCCCAGTAATGTTGAGAGGTCTAATAAAAAATATCTTCATCCCTGATGTTTGAAGGGAATCCATAAGAAATTCTGTTCATATTTTAATAAAGTCCAATTGAAGTCCAACCCAATATGTTGCATTTAGCAGAGCGATGCCAAGGGAGCTCTTTGCACCAAGGACCCAAGACCGACTTCTCAGAACAGAGATTTGGGGAAATGACCTTTAGCTATTATTAAGATTCAAAAAGGGCATATGGGCAATCACTTTGAAAATGAGGTGTTTATCAGTGACCTGAAGTCTTTGCCATTTTTTTCCACATATCCATTTGACAATTATCCTTCTTTCTGCCTTGTTTCTCATACTCTTCATATCTTGCTGGAGAGAAGATACTCTAGGCCAGTGACCAAGCCTAAGGCACAGGACAACAAGCAAAGATGCTACAGTATTTAGAATTAGCACAGAGAACTGGTATAGTTTATACAGCATGAAGAACTGTATAGATGGGTAAGAAATCTCATAGTTCCTTTCTACAGTGGAAGGAAAACATTAAAACATTTCTGGAGCATGAGAATGGTCGTGAAATGGTATCACTGTTGCTAAGACAGCTCTTCAGGAGACCTCACATGGATCTCTGGGGTGTCCATGCTCTTGTACTGACACCTGGTGGCAAAAACGGAGAAGAAGAAATTGAATAAATATGGCTGACAATTCGTTTTCTCTGGACTTGTAAAATTTACCAGCTTCCAAGTTAATTTACATGTCCACACTGAAAATAATATTGAGCAAATGCATCCTGGCATCTACTCCTTCTGAAGCTTGTGTCAAGTTCATCTTAAAGCCATTTGGCAAGACAACCACATGTTTTTGGAGCAGAGCCCTGAGAATGGTGGTTGCGTTTCTTATTCTCTGTATTATCAAATTACAAATGTTCTGGTCTGGATTGCAGTTCTGCATTTTACATCGACCTGATCAAGGTGTGATGAATTACAACAGTACTGATCAACAGACCAAGAATTCCCCCAACACCACATTTTTCTGCTGCTTGTGTGCTTAGCAGTTTTTACAATGTCATGTTTATATAGCAACCTTGCTGGAATATATTCATGGTTTTCCAAAGACTGAGTCTCAAATCTTGGTCAGGGATTAGATGTTGCAATCTCTATTTCTTTTTCCATCTTCTTCATAGTTAAATTCAAAACTAAATCAGGCTTCTAGGACTGATGGCTTTCTTCTCATGGGAGAAGCAGCAAAACGGTATCTAGCAATGTGCCAAAGGTAGTTCGTTTAAGTTATATACTGACACTGGAGCTGGCAGAAACCCAGTCATAAAGTGCTTGCAAATTGTTACTGCTTCCAGAAATCTCACATTCCCACCATTGTTTCCAAGAAAGCTACTTCATCCTAAAATATCCTTCCGTGTTTTGAAGAATAAACAAAGCTGCTGTCCATGAAATCCCATAGCCAAGAGCCACAGACCAGCCAGGAGCCACAGCCCAAACAAAACTAATCATCTTTCTTCCTATCAAATATGAAAGATTTGTCCTGTCCAGTAACATCTACCATCATTATACAAGTCTCTAACTTTTGGTAACTGATAATTTTAGCTTGCTCCAACAACAGCTTTTTAATACAGTGTGTGCTATGTATGTATAAAATAGCGACATCTGCCCCTCTCATCTGGAAAGAAAATCAAACATACATAATACTTAATAGCCCTTTCAACAACAGTGTCAAAACTGAAGGACAAGTGTGAATTTGAACCACTACTGAACAACATTCATTTCTGAGCTATATTCTACAGAGTGTAAGCATTGCATAGAAAAGAGTAATTTCTGAATAAAGTTTGTCAAATGTGTATTTAGTTGCTCTCTGAATGGTGTAGAACATTACAGATGAACTACTACTCACTACTGTTGAACATGTAAATAACATTTAATAAACTACTTCTTGTTCCAGGCAACAGCAAAATCCATTCAGGAACAACCTCATTTTCTTCAGTACAGATCATCCAAGGCTATAAAGAATTGAGACCAGTGTCAATTCTTTTAATGGGTAGAAATTTTAATTGATTAGATCTACTAACTTAGTACCTTTGCCCAAGAAATATATTAACATAAGATATTAAAAGGAATGGAAAAACAACAACAGCAACAACAACAACAAAACAAGCAAATAAACAAACAAAAAAACACACACCTCTCATTGCAAATAAATGAACCATTGAAAATAAATGAATAAATGATTCCTTTGAAGAAAGAATCACAAAACAGATTATACTTCCCAACTGAAACCCTTATCAAAAAAGCTCAGTGCAACTATCTTCTTGTTTATTCTGTATTTCCCCAGGGGAAATGAAAAAGGATAAACAATGATGTGACCCAAATGGTAACAGATTTACCTCGTTTTGCCTTTCCCCACCTCACCCATGTTTGGGTTGCAGGAAAAAGCACACCAAGAAATGAAATCATTTGTGGTCTAGATTGAAATGCTGTCATTAAGCACAATAATTTTGTGCTTCAAGTAATTTTGTTTTTAGGTTAACTACTTGTTACCTAACACAGAGCAGAGAGGTTTGCAACTACGAAAGCATCTGAAGGCTAAGAATTTGTTGAGGTTTGGAGCTGAATATATAGGCAGATAGATACAATTTATTCTATGAAAGAATACAAATAGAAGGTCTAAATACCACATATTGCAGGCCTCTGCCACACACATGGACCTCTCCTTCAGCCCTGTTGATAGTCTTCATCAGCAACAGTTTTAGCTACTCGTAACTCTGTAAAGCCAGTGATCTGAGTCATCGCTCCATCTGGACCATCCTTGTGGAAATGTCAGTGCAGATGCTGCTAGTTAAACAGGATTCAAGTTAAAGTAGACAGAACAAGATATCAAAATACTTGACAGAGATTTCAGCTGGCTTCTACTCTCCTTAGAGTACTATATTTTGGAATTACTCCAGAATACAATTTTACTTATTTGTCCCATGGGAAACAAAAAAACTCCCATCAATCGTGGTAGGAAAAAAGGTTGATGCTTAGAGACCTCTGGATACTTGCTGGTTTAGTATTAGGGCTACAGCCACTGTAAAGTAAATATGGAACACAGTTGGTAGGAATGACATAACCTCCTCCAACACTTGGAAAGGGACTCCTAGAGAAGAGAAGTGGCTCTATTTGGACAGAATCACTGCAGACCAGTAGCACTGCCTTGTGAGTAAACCTAGGGGAGAACATAGCCTCTGGGGCTATGGCACTGGATAGCAATGGGGACATCCTCTCAATCTGTCTGGGTCTTGCAGCCTCTATATAACAACCCCTCTGAGTTTCCTCTAACAGTGTTGGGATGCAGTATGGGTTTTTCTGTTGCTGGTGGAGACAAGGACATTGTTTTATATTGTTTTGGCATGTTTCAGTCAAGCTAAGCTAGCCATAAATTTGACTTGAAATCGTTAAAGACCTTAATTAAATAAAAGTTGAAGGGAAGGAACAATAAGAAATTCTGATCCAGTTAATATTTGCATTTGACAGAATAAAATACATTCACTTTGTAGGAGGTTTTGGTTTAGAGTAGGATTTGGGCACCGTTCAGAGGAAAGGAGGTGATGGTCATCATGTCTTTTTCTATGAATCCAGTAGGAAAAAAACACTCTCCTGGGAGAAAGAAAGAAAATAATTTTAACATGCAAACCAGGCAAGTACACTAATACCAGGCTGTAGGAGTTAAAAAGAAATGGAAGGATATCTGTCTTATTACCGATTTTCTGATTTTACTTCAGTCTCATTATGAATCTGAATTGAAGACCAAGAGATCTTGAAAAGCTACCTCAATATATATATATATTTAATTTATTTTTAATTGTCCTTTCCCACAGTATTTGAACAGGTTTTTGTTTTTGTTTTTGTTTTTTTTTTGGGGCATGTTCCAACATTAAATATTCCATTTTGGGGAATAATATTCATGATATAAGTCAGGAAACATGCACAGAATGGAAGATTTTAAATTTCTTTCCACATCCTCCTAGTTAGGAGTAGATTCATCCAGAGGCTAGGAAACACTGAATTTGCTGAGGCTGCTCTAGTTTGTCAAAATGAGACCTTTGTATGAAGGTGAACAGCAACTGGAATCCAGAAACCTTACTCCTGTAGGCATGCCATATGCCAGGGCACAAAACTCACTCTTTTCCTCCCACATAGTAAATATTAAATTATTCTGGTTCAGTATTCTGTTTGTTTTAAAACTGTATTAGTTTAGAGATGTGCACATGAACAAGATGGCTTCTGAGGAAAATTTTAAGGATCTTCATATAGTTACCTCCCCAAAAAAAATCACTCATATAGATTTTACTGTCAGCCACATTCTGGACGCACAGTACTCATTGTCACATTCAACTCTATAGACAGAGTTGCACACTGCAGATGAGCTATTTTAGTTGATTTCCTCATTGCTGGCAGGGATAGTAAGATCACCAGGTTCTTTCACTTCATATGTGTGCCTAAAGAGGTTGAAATTTCTTTAAAGTCCAGAAGCTTTTTGTAGAATACATCTAACAGCCACACAGATGCTAGAATTGTATTGTTGTGGCTCTTTAAGCAAGATACAGAAGCCTGGATGGGATATTCCCTACACACAGTCAGTGTGAATTAGTACAAGACTAGGAGTCAAGCACTATAAGATCCTGAAGAGGTTATTTAAAATCTCTGTGTTGTTTTCCCATTTGGAAAATTGTCTTTCTAGTTACAAAGATGTTTCTTTCAAAAGTCTTAGCCACTTATCTAGAAAACACTTTACATTCCTTTAAATTTAATGAATTCTCTTTCACCTCTATTATACCCAATGGCTCTGCACTCTTCTATTTTTATTTATTTATTAATTTATTTTGTGCTAACCCTGGTTCTTGTTAGAACTGTAGTGCTTTAAAACTATAGATAAGACTCTTTCAAGAATAAAGATTTTTTAAAAGTGGTGTTATTAAGATACTTGTAGGAATTTGTGTTTGTTTTTTTTTTTAGTTTTGTTTTGTTTTGTTTTGTTTTTTTCAACTGTACATGAGTTACCTGTTTTCCAGAGTGATAAGATGTACTTTCACTGATATTCCCTTGGTATGATTCTATGTTTTTATCTACTGAAAATGCTGCAAGCCAGAGCTCTCCAGAAAGAGCATACAGGTCTGGTTATTTATGTTATGATGAATGTAACAAGGGTCTTTTCTCTCCTAAATGGACGTACATGATTCCCCTCATTAACTGAAATTGCACATGTACATCAAGGAGCAGAATACATACCTGTTAATATGATCTTCTATAAATAGATTTTACTTGTAAAGAATCCTCAAAGTTTTGTACAGTCCCCATATTATTTAGTCAATAGCCATTATTGATACACCAGGCAGGAAAGACAGTCAAGATTTAGTTATTCCTAATAGGATTTGACAAGGAGATCAGAGCTAATAGCTTTACTCTTATAAAGTGCACAGTTCATAGGAAGCATAAGTAAACTCATTCCAACAGGGTTGTAATTACTATCCCTTTGCTTCTAGTTTTGAAGAAAAATACTAGCCTGGAGATGGCTGCATACTGTAAAATATCATTTACAAGTGCCAGTATGCCAAGCAAAGATCCCATGGGGTAGGCACTGGGAAATATAAAAAATGAAAGGTATCCCACAGTTGTTCAGAGCTTCCTGATCCAGACAAAGCAAATTCTACACTTGCACTTGAAATTCGTGTGTCAAACTCTTTTGTAAAAGGTGGTTTCAGATTCACTAAGCTAATGGAGGAAAGTGGGAAAGTGCAGACTTCGAATAGAATAAAGACTCACAGAGAAAACAGACTCTAGATGAATGTTTAAGTATTGAGATACATGGGAGATCTGGAGATCTCAATATGTCGTAACCAGTTTTTTATCATTTAATAAAACAAGCAATACATTGAGTTGTGGCAGGAGTCCAGGTTTCCCTTCTGCTCCAGGGGGAAGAAGCGAGAAAATCACACCTGTGCACATCAACCTTCTCATCAGCGATACTTTCATTAGTTTATCCAAATGGAAGTTTGGGGAGGAAAGATTGAGGATTTCCTCAGCCTTCCAGATAGCTTGATGGGCAGGATTCTTTGTTGCAAGGCAGGACTTTGAGTGCCTCCATGTTCAGAAGAGTCCAAAGCCTACAATTTTGCCCATGAACGTAAGTACTCTTAACACAAGTCCATTGTGCAGAGATCTTATTGCAATAGTCTCCTACGCATTCACAGAATCACAGAATGGTTGAAGTAGGAAGGGACCCCTGGAGGTCATCTGGCCCAACCCCCCTGCTCCAGCAGGGACACCCGGAGCAGGTTGCCCAGGATCACATCCAGGCAACTTTTGAAGATCTCCAAGGAAGGACACTCCACAGTCTCTTGGCAACCTGCTCCTTTCTCTGTTCACCACACTCTGACCATGCACACCACACCATATTCCCTTAGCTGAAACACATCCTTTTTTTAACCTAATGGGACTTAATCATGAGATGTGAGATGCTTGATAGCATGAATCAGAATATAGGAGACAGAAGGGTACATGAACTTCATAGACTCGGTGTTAAGGGCAACTCAGCTGCCATTCTGAGGAAGCCTGGTTTTGGTTTTACACTTCTGAAATAAAAGATAAGAAACACTTATGAAAGTCATTTTGTGGATCCAGCCACAACCGTTCAAAGGGGGATTTGGACTTCCAAGAGGAATCGGAGGCAGAGGTCATGGAGGTGAAGACAAATAAATGCTTATCTGATTTAGCTGATCTTACAGGAAAAAGACAGTGCTTGATACAGCCTTACAGAGGTTCAAAGACTGGATATTTTTAAAGCTGGTACAAATACCTGTATTGCCTTGTCTATGTTCTAGAGATTTCTGGTTCAGTAACTGAAGACCAGTCAGCTGTTAATTCAAAGTTAATTCAAACAGCCAGAGCCCTGACTGTTTACTGAAAGGGGTCAGAAGCATTTGGAGCAGGACTGACATTCTTCTCAGAGCTTTGCAACATCCATGTGACATACACTACACACAAGCTTAGATTCTTCTTGGAAAAGATAAGCCATGTTTCTCTATGTCTCAAATTATAGAAATGTCACTTTCCCACTGGAGCCTTATGTTTAAATATGCATACAAACAAAACAAAATAAATACATAAAAAAGCTAGAAGAAAAACATCAATTCTTTTAGATTTTGTTCCTTTTTAGTTACAGTTGTGGATGGCTTTTCAAATGGCATTTATAATATCACAGGCTATTTACAATGCTTTCTGAGTGAATTAAAAATTTGTTATAATTGTACTTACTTTGCAAATTGACAGTTGTCATTGACATTTGCAAATTTATGGCTGTTGGTAAGGTGGCTTACTTGTAAAATAGCCCTGTGATTTATGTGACATTTTATTATAGCCTAGGTTGTTTAAGAGGGCTTTTGCACCTGAAAGCTTGCCATTTTTTTTTTTTTTTCTAAACATACCAGTCAGTTTAATAAAAGTTCACAGAGATTTTTAAGAATAATTGAGGTTGAAGGGACCTCTGGAGATCATCTTGTCGAAGTTCTTGCACAAAGCAGGGTCAGCTGAAACAGATTACTCAGGGTTCTGTCCATTTTTTAATATCTCCACGAACAGAGGCTCAATAATTTCCCTAGGAAACTGGTTTGTGTTTGACCAGCCTCACAGGAAAAAAGTTTTTTTCTTATATTTGAAAGAAATGTCCCATGATTCAGATTGTGTCTAATGATTGTTGTCCTGTCACTGGACACCACTGAGAAGAGTCTGTCTCCATCTTTGTTTCTACTCCCATTAGGTGTTTGTGCTCATGGATAAGTTCCCCCAAGTTCCCCCTGAACCTTGTATTCCTCAGCTTGATCAGTCCCAACTCTCTCAACCTCTCCTATTAGATAGTCCATTCCCTTAACCATCTTCAGGTCATTGACTGACCTCACTCTAGATGTTTTTCACTAAGGTTCATCTCTCTTGACCTGCTGGTAGTATTCTGCCTAATGTAACCTAGGAGGCTGGTGGCCTTCTTTGCTATGAGGGCACATTTCTTGCCCATGGCCAATGTGGTGTCCTCCAGGACCTTCAGATCCTCCTCTGCACAGAAGGTGATTCAGAGAGGCACCCAATCATGCTGATTTCACAGATGTGGGGAGTTTCCGCTCTCATACTGGCCTGTCCGCACTTTTTGATGTGCATGTGTATGAACTGGGCCCCCTTCAGCCCCATTTTGCAGGTTACAAGGTTTCGCTTGTCCATATGACTCTTCACCTTTGCTTCCCAACCTGATTCATCCCCTCATTTGACTGTTGATCATCATCATCATCTCGCTCTGTTCTTGTTCCTCATTTAACACCCCTCATCACCCCTCATCAGCTTGGCCAGACAGTTTGCTAAGATGGTTTTGCACCACTTAATAAGGTGCTTTACTTGTGCCTGTTCTCCTTAGCTTTCTTGTGTTGTAACTACAAAGCTAGACCTACAACTCAAGTAATATTTTCTTAAAAGACAAACCCTGAACTATGCTGAAGCATGAACTAATCTGAGGCACTAGTGGATGGGGTCGTAGTAGTTATGCATAACTAATAACAATTGAGTAGGAAGGATTTTTAATGAATCTGTAAATTCAAGGGATAATATTCTACCTGAAGAATGGCAAACAATGCCTAACAAAAAGGGAAAATGAAGGTGATCCCTGCAATTATAAGGCTCTAAGTTGGACTTAAATGCTGTATAAAGTATTATAACAAATCGTGAAAGAAAGAATAATTAAGGACACAGAGACAAAAGAAAGAAAATTACCCACATGATTTTATCAAAGGTTTCAGCCTAATCTAATACCTATGTATTTTAAGCACTGATATCTTAGACAAGGTGATGCAATGGCTTCAGTATATGTAAGGAAACAAACAAATAACAAAACAAATGAACAAAAACAAACAAACAAAAACACTCAATATGGTTTCCCACAGGAAATTACTGCTCAAGAAGAAGATGATGAACCTTAATATAAGAATAATAAGCCAAGAAAGACCTAGCAAAAAAAAAAAAAAAAAAAGAAAAAAAAAAAGAAAGAAAAAAAACTATAATAGCTGGTATTAAAAGGGTGAATTAGAAAGGAGAAAAATTACTACTTGTATTCTCCAGCGGTCAGTCTGACACTGGTTCCACTTAATTTACCAGTATCCTAGAGATATGAAGTAGGTAGGTACTCATTAAAGCTTTTGGATGCCAAAATTGTTGGAAGGCTCTGCCCATGTTAGGAAGAACTGAACCATCATTTAAAGAAAATCAGATGAGCTAGTTGAAAAGAACAGAAGTGGGATCACACTTAAGAGTGCAGGTGGAAAAGTCATGAACTTTGTTATAAATAGAGGAGACAATACTTGAAGGCAGCAGATAAAGTACATGCAAGTTGATGTCATGGGCTGACCTTGGCCTGGCCCCATCCCCATGGATGTGCCTGATGCTTGGGGTGACGGATGCACCCATCTGCCCCCCCTGGCTGCCCTGCTTCCTGGCTAGGGTGGTGGGACAGGCCCTGGCTGTGAGGGCCTGCCTTGTCTCCCTTCACAGCCCCCTGGAAGCCACCAGCTCTCATGGCACCCTGATGCTGTCTTGGAGTGTTGCAATTAATTTTGTCCATTCCTATCATTACATCAGCTTTCTCAGTAAACTGTATATTTTCATCTTTTTGCAAGTATTGATACTTCTTAAGCATGCAAAAGGATAAGAAATGTTGCATCCTTGGTTTCTTGGAGCTGATTTCATAATTAAGACATGTCTGATATAATAATTAAAGAGTTAGTTTTCTCCCTTTTCCACCTTTTTCTGAAATCGTAAGGGCTAAAGCTGCATTTGAAAATTAATCTTGAGCTGATCAATGCATACAGTCCAGCAGTTGTTCAAATTAAAAGAAAAGTCAAATATCACAAAGCTGAGGAAATGAACAAGGAGAATCTGTCACATAATATTTTTGACTTGTTTAATCTAAGACCTACCCCTCAAGTCCAGTGGCTCAGTCTCACCCAGTACACCACTGAAATGTGTGCAGATACCAGGGAATGTCACTAACTCTATGGGTGGTAAAATCAGGATCTTATTTGAAATGTATATATTTGGATATGCAATCAAACTCAGTCTCTGAAGAAAACTGTGATTAAATTTTAAATGACTATATAGGTAGACCACATGCTAGACAAGCTGCCAGTTTTTACATCTGAAGGCGTCAGAAGGGAAAATTTGCAAAACTTTATGTTTTTCATTCTAGACAAAAATGAGAGAGGTCAGGTATGGAAGATCTAAATCACCTTGAGATTTCAGCCAGTTTTCAGCAGCAACTCAGCCAATTTTTATACTCAAGATATTTTAATAAGCTTTTTCAGAAATGCTTACCCCACAGAAACTTTTTGAGGTGTGTCTTACTTTTCCTTGGTTCAAAATTCATTTCCATTTTCACTTGGGATCTGAATATATGCTAATTATGAAGCCTGCTTATGAAGCCTGTTTATGAAGCCTGCTAAGGCCACAAGCAAAGGTGTGCATCAGTTAAATTTATGGAAATGTCTTACAGTTTAAATACTCATCCTCTAAAACCTGCTTTGCATATGCCAAACTCATTTTACCTCTGAAGAATCACTGGATTTTATTCAGACTTCAGTTTTTCTCAATCCTTAGCTGGATCTGAACCATAAAACTAAGCTGCAAGGCTATATATCTTGCATCAAACCCCAAGGCAAATCCAGGCCAAAGCATTCTCTCCTGTCAAAGCATGTAATTTGTTAATGGGATCAGGAAGTGTCATGGCAATCTTTATCACAAACTGAATGCAGCATTCAAATGCATGGAAGAGTCTATATAACACAGCTACATGTTGCACTGGTTTAACCTTTGTGTTACTCTCTGTGATGATTTTTCCTTTCCTTTCCTTTCCTTTCCTTTCCTTTCCTTTCCTTTCCTTTCCTTTCCTTTCCTTTCCTTTCCTTTCCTTTCCTTTCCTTTC
>VXAL01005131.1:3610-29979 GCA_013399475.1 Chauna torquata | reverse complement strand
TATGACAGTGTAGATCTAAAGTTGGATGCAGCTGTAATCCCAACAGCCTTATGACCTTCTTATGTTATCATATTACTGTAAAGAATGCCTAGTATAAATGAGAGTCAGTCTCTTGGTCCACAACCTGACGCACATGTGCCTACATTTATGTGTATGAACATGAAGAGAGAAGAAGAATATTTTCATTGGGATCCTGTGGAGATATTAGGATACATCTGATGGAAGGATTTACCCAACAGGACTAGTCTGTAGGAGCAGGATGTATATAATGATGTATCATGTAGACAGTTAAATGCAGAAAGGCAAGGAGAGTTGAAGGTCACAGTACAAGAACAAGTGGTTGCTCACTTGTAGAATGATAAACTATTTCAGACCAGACAAGGAATTGGAAAAAAAAAAAAAATGTTAAAGAATTTAAGCAGCGTCATTCTTAAACGAGGCAAATTTTCAAGTTCATGCTCATGCATGACTTTTTGATAGCGTTCCTTGCTTTCCAGCATAGGTACCCACGCACCAAATGGAATATCTGTGTTCAGTCATCAGTATTTGCCCTCTGGTTGGTAGCAGTGATTGATTCCTAATGACATGATTTAGATGTCGGAGAAGAGCCTGTCGGAAACTAACAATGCAACAGCATGCACAAAGCTATGCATCAAGCCAGCAGCACTGTCAAAAAGCTCAGATGGCAGAAACAAATGATGTCCAAAGAGACCTTTACAAGGACATAGAGCTACATACCCCTTACACAGGTGATACACAGGACATTACTCCAAGGGCAGGACATTTAAACATGCCGTACTTTATTAAAACTTTTATATCCAGGAAACACAGACCATCACCATTACCAGAGCCTTGCTGTAGATCCAAATTCTTCAGTCCTTTTTATCTCAAGGATATCTAGCTCACATATGGATATGTGAGCTATATCTTTACTACCAAAATTCTGATGCCCAGTTCAGATTATTACCTGGACATGATAGGATACCATACAGGGTACAAATTCCATTTTGATTCTTCCTCTTTCCAACCCTTTATATTGTTGAAGTAGGGATTTCAACCTCACAGCTCCTAATGCATGAAAGAGTCATCCTACACACTTTTGGTTCATAAAGCTGAGCTTATTCCTCACAGCCCTTCATCCAGCTATGTTTCCATTACTGCTCATTACTACACTGTCCAAGGCCTGAGTGGGTAAATCATGACATCTACAGTTTTCCCATATCTAATGGCTTTAGAATTTTCTCTATTCTCATTCCTTGTTACTTATAACTCTGAGTATCTACTTTGAATGAGAATCAGGTTTCAGATTAATGAAAGCACCTATTGACACTGCATTTTTATAGGGTTATGGCTAATGGTGAATAGAAAGCGAGAGATAATGGAATGACTTCAACATGCATGACCCCTTCATGACAATTCATTTTCTATATTACATGCTTGGTAGCTGAGGAATCTATTAAAATGTAAGAAAGCAGATAATACCATAGAGTTGAATGAAAATGCCAAACACAATACAAAATCTTGTTCCATTTAGTAAGACAGTGTTTTGAAGGGAGGGAGTATCAAAAAGTTGTTTGAGGAAATCAGCCTTCATATCCATCCCCTTCCATCCTAAGAAACCTCACATTTTGCTATCAAGACCGAGGATCCATATTGATTAAAGCAACATCTCTCTTTCCAGTCAGCTCTTAGAAAATGTTTCTAAAATGCAGATATTTAGTTCTGGGCCTGATCCTGCACTTACCTTGCCTAAACCTCCCCTTTTGGGATGCTGAGATATTAACTGTATTCAATTTTCAAAATGGAAAAAAAAAAAAAAAAAAAAGTCAAAGCCTGGAAAAAATGTTAGCTAGGTTAGCTAGATACGGTAGATATGGATTTCATTAGAGGCTAAACATGAGTTGGATTTCACATTCAGAGTAAGCCAAGTTTTGAAGAAGACATGACCAATATAAGTTCAAAGATGAATCTAAACTAAAAGGCTGGTTTTGCTGGACTTCAGGAAAAGCAAAGAAAAAGCTTGACAGTTTCAGATGCATTGAAGTTTGAGCTCTTTAAAGTTCACATCACACGGATGACTAAGTGGCAGAAGGTTGATTTGCAATCTTTGCAGCTGCCAATTGTTTCTCTCAAGAGGTTTTTTTCTCTTTCTTGCATTATTTTTCTTTTTCCTTTTTTTTTTTTTTTTTTCCTGCCAGATTGTACAAATCAATGCTTATTCCAAACATGAAAAGCATTGTTTTGAAAACCAGTTAAGGTTGCCAAGGAAACCACAGTGTTGTCACTCTCACATCATTTACAAAACCTATGCACTTTATGGCAAGGAAATGAATAGTTAAAGGCATTATATATCTTATACTGACAAAACAGTGAACACATGTTTTATTTTCCTTGGGAATATAGAAATGGAAAGACAAGACCTCTGATCTTAAGAACATAGGTTTCTCCCTTGCAATGTAACAGTAAATTCCTTTTAGCTATGAGCTTTGAATAGATGCTTTTCCTAAGTTTCAGCCAGCCAGAAGTATGTTCAGAAGAACTTACAGATTCAATGTTTTTGAAAATTGACCACCCAGCTAGAAAGAGGCCATCTTCGCTTTGTTCAGGAATGCTGTGAATATTCTTTGATTATGAAAATTAAGCCCAAGGTGGCTCAAGCCGAGCAGACAAACTCAGTTGCCCATGTTTGGCTTAAATCAGAGCCTGCACTTGACAATATTGATAATTGTGCCTGATCTTGTTCCCACTTAAGTAGATAGTGAAAGAAAAATCTAATTGACCTCAAAGAGAGATATGTTATGCTCACAGTTCCTACCAAAACCTATGTCAGCAAGATTAATTCAAAATGTAGTAGTATTTTCTATTGCTGTAGGGCAGTATTTAAACAACTGTGATTGTCTAAGTAAATGTTATAAGATGGGAAATAAATCACATTTTAACAATTACCATATTTATGGAAGGACTAATGATTTTCCATTATAGCCCCAAAGAATATGTACAACCCTCAAACTCCTTGTTACATCATTTCCTGTGTTTCCCAGATGTTGGAGTGAAAAAAAAAAGAGTGTTCATATGAACTTCTCCCTGACACTTCTCTGCATTTTATTCCTGTATCCCAATCTTGGTTGAAATGCTTAAATTCTTTTCAACTTCAGTTTTGTGTATATGATATGAGACTTGATGCCATCCAGTCTCAGCTGTTGACCTCTTCTGCTTCTATCCTCATTCCTTTAATCTCTTTCCCCTACATTTACTTTTGTTTTTTTAACCTCAGATCCAAAGAACTGAACTTTTACTCAAACCTTTGTCTTATTTCCCTTTCAGCTTTAATCTTCTTCACAGACCTGTTAGAAAATAGTCTTCCCAGTTTTTACCAAGTTAGACATCCGATTTATTGGAGTCTTTGACATGACTGCCAATTTATAACATAAAATTACAATGTTATTTATGATGTGTTATTTATGACATAAAATAATGACATGTTAAAAACACTTTAAGAAAATAACAACATGTGGAGCCTTTTTACATGGCAGGCTGATATAAAGAGTACAGATGCCTGTGCTAGCCTAAATATCAGCCACATTTTTGTTATATGCCTCATTCCACCCTTAAATTTCAACTTCAGTTTGCTCTCATATCTGATCTTTGTAGAACTTCTATAGGGTCTTCCAATTAGTACTAGTATATCTATCCGAGCAGAAGTAGGATCATCTCTTTCTTATGTAGAAGGAGACAACACGCATCTTCAGTATTGCTGGACAAAACTACGCAACAGCTTCTTGGGGTTTTAAATTTCTGTTATAACAGAAGTCAATAGCAGAGCACTGCACTGTAATTTTGAAAGCCCTCTTATAACTTGTTTATGGCTTTGCTCCATTTTTCTTGTTTCAAATCATCTCTTGTATTTTCCGTGTTAGGGGGTTGCTGAAAGGCGGCAGCCTGGAGTCAGAAGTGCTGGGGCCACTGGAGTTACATCAGAGACTTCTGGCAGTTTAAGTGAAGCAGTCATTTTGTGTTGTTTTTATTTAGGTTTGTTATGATTTTAAGTGTTATTGCCAAAGTATGAAAGTTATGAAATGCTGTCACCTGCACCAGGATATATCTTTCTTCAACCTGCATAAAGAAGACCATCAAGACTACAGCTTGGAACATGATTTTAAGATACACTTAAGAAATTCTTGAGTTTTTCCAAAAGTACATCTGCTCAGATGGAGTTTTGACACATGGAGCTATTGAATGAATTATCTATAACACTTTACATTCATTCACTCTAGATTTGTTTGATCAATGCAGATGAAGTGCAGCATTGTGTAAAAGGCAATGCAGCTGTCAATAGTGATGTATTTAGTAGGGAAAAGTCGATAGGAATATGTGAAATGCTACTGGCATATATATTTCACCAGACTCCTGAAGTGTTCGATTGGTCCTCTACACGCAGGTACTGTGTATATCAAAAAGGTGGTCCTGATGCCAAGGTGTTGAGCTGGGACTGAAGGAGATCTGACTTCAGTTGCTGGTTTCACTGCAGTATGTGCGCATGTGTGTATCCACTTGCTCTGGATTACCTCGTGTAATCCTTTGCAACAGCTTGTAACTAAACCAGATTGCAATCACATAACCCTGCATTCTGCAATGGAAGTCTGCGTGTCCTGCTGGGTGTTTACTAGGTTTCTGCAGAAAGAGGATAACATGCTGGGTTCTGCACCTGGGACAGAGTAATGCCAAGTACAGGTATAGACTGGGAGATGAGTGACTGGAGAGCAGCTCAGCAGAAAGGGATCTGGTGTTACTGGTCTACAGCAGGCTCGACATGAGCCAGCAGTGTGCCCTGGCAGCCCAAAGGGCAAACTGCATTTTGAGGTGTATTAAACACAGTATGGCCAGCTGGTGAAAATAGATGATTCTCCTGTTACATTTAGCATTGTTGCGGCCTCAGCTTGAATGTTGTGTGCAGTTCTGGGCTCCACAATGTAACGAGAATGTTAAGATACTGAAATGCATCCAGAGGAGGGTAACAAAGCTGGTAAAAGGGCTAGAAGGTGTCCTGTGAGGAGAGGCTGAGGAGGTTTGGGTTGTCCT
Organism: Chauna torquata; assembly: GCA_013399475.1. NCBI lineage: Eukaryota > Metazoa > Chordata > Aves > Anseriformes > Anhimidae > Chauna > Chauna torquata. The sequence continues at coordinate 24,900 of VXAL01005131.1, read as the reverse complement.
GTCTGGAGAATAGGAGGCTGAGAGGCAAATTCATTGCTCTCTGCAACTTCCTGAGGAGGGGAAGCACAGAGGGAGGTGCTGGTCTCTGCTCCCTGGGAACCGAGGACAGGACGCATGGGAACGGCACAAAGTTGTGCCAGGGGAGGTTCAGACTGGACAACAGAAAAAAATCTTCACACTGTGAGGGAGGTCAAACACTGGAACAGGCTTCCTAGGGAGGTGGTTGATGCCCCGTGCCTGTCAGTGTTCAAAAGGCATTTGGATATCGCACTTAATCATATGCTTTAACTTTTGGTTAGCCCTGAAGTAGTCAGGCGGTTGGATTTGATGATCTTTGAAGGTCCATTCCAACTGAACTATTCTATTCTATTCTATTCTATTCTATTCTATTCTATTCTATTCTATTCTATTCTATTCTATTCTATCCTACTCTATTCTATTCTACTCTACTTTTGGTTGTCGCTTGTGAAATGGACAATATTACTTTTCTTAGTATTTGGTGAGGTAACCAAATACTTATTTTGTGATAAGCCAATCGTCTTTCTGTAGAGTGTATCTAGAAAGACAGCACTTGGAGAAGCTGCTTCATCCAATCTTATAAGAAGTCTTTTACTGATGGAGTAGGTTTTGTTATTTATCCCCACTGAGTAATGATTGAGTCTGGGCACCTGCCTTACAACAGAAATCTAAAAGTATATGGGAAGACTCCTTCCACAGAAGAATTTATTGGTGTTATAATTTCAATATATTTTATTTAGTGCTAGTGAAAGGGGAATGTAATTGTCTCAGTGTATATGAAAAAGATTTAATTGAGCATCACAAAGGATAAAGGACAACTGCCAAAAAATATGCAATTGATTTTGAGAAAATGTGTGAATTTCTTGGTGTACAGAATTTTGAATACAATAATACACCTGGTGTCATGAATTTTGTATTTTTAACCAAAACATATATTGTAATTTTCAACAATTTAAGTTAATTCATACCACTTTTCCTTATACAAATCAGTCTAAGAAAATTAAATGTAATAAATTTGATAAACAACTCAAGAGAAGATGAGTAAGAAAGCCATAGAAAATGTCATGGGGCAAGAGAAATGCTGTGTATACCAAGACTTTGTCATAAAAATCATCATACTGAATAAAAATATGTTTTGTAATGTCTAGTTTGTCTGCTATAGTAGCAGATAAAAATTTACTGAAGGAATTTAGAGTGATTAGTCTTTTAGATTATCCCATTGTCACCAGCATTTTGGTATTCACTCCCATACTGAGTGCTGCAACAACAGCAGCATGCTAGTGCTGCTCACTAGGTGAGTCTGATGCTGTGGTGTTCTGTAGGTAATATAGTGCCTACCTTTAAAATAAACTCAGTCTATATTTTACATGCTTACAGCATACCAATACTGGTGGATTCCCGTCAGTAATGTAAACATTTGTCTACTAAGCTTTGACCATCTTCTCAACTCCCACGAAACATTAAAGAGCTCACGAAATACACCTGCTATGTGCAATGTTGGAGGATTTCATCTCATTCTAGCTTTAGCAAAATGCCAAATATTCTAGCTACATTTGGGCTCTTCAGTGCAACCTTATTAAATATACATTTGACATGGTACCCATTAATCTTACAAAGCACAGTCCTGAGTTACTCAATCTTGTGACATAATGGATTCCTTTCCTACACCTTAGATGAGCAATCAAACAGAGATTGACTTTCTTCATTTAGTCAAATAGATTTATCTAAGCCATGTTTCTAATGACTAGATTAAGTAGGGCAATGTGGGGGGGTTATGTCTGAAGAAAAATCCATTTAATAGAACTGTTCCTTTGATTTTAGAGTGAGAATTACTATCAAAACACTGGACTCCTTCCTCTGTAGTTTTTTGTTATAATGATCTAGACAGCCTTATCTGCCTGTACTGCAATTGAGGGTATTAACACTCCCATGACATGTCTGCAATGAAGTATGTTCCTGGACAGAAGAGACAAAGAGACTCCCCACATGAGTCCATTTATGTTCCATGGTATGTGCAGTGATGAGGACAGTGAACAAATGTCCTTTTGTTATTATGTCATGGAAATGGTTTTCATGAAGGATTAATTCATTAAAAACAACAAAAGGACATTTTCTTTTCTTGCTCATAATTAATTATGGGAGGACAAAGGTTCTGTGCAATAGAGAAGTGTAATTAGCTTGCCGCAGGGAATTTAACCACTCCAATGCATTGTGGAGGTGATAAAGACAGAAACTCCATAGCCTGTGTATATTCTGGAGCCCTCTGCTGAATTGAAGGAAGACCTCTCATCTCTTTGTCAAGACCCTATTATGGTAACAGAAAAGTTGATGGCATTTTATCATAAGACAAATCTCAAAGGCAAGAAAAAGAATATTCCTTGAGATTTGCCCTGAGCCTTTCATTGAAGAGGGGGGAAATATATATTAATTAATTCAAAATGAATCTAATATGCTTCATTCCATATTATAGGTGAATTTTGATTTGACATGTTCACTGGAGATTTTCTGCATTGTATGGAAAGAATCTGTTACAACCTTATCTAAAACAACTTGAACAGTAACAGTGGTTAGTTTTCCTAAGAATATAACTTTTGTTTGAATTCAGCATTCCAAGAAGACAATACTAAAATACTTGTGAAGAAATTTTTGTTCATGATGTTAAAACCAAGGAAAAATAATCTGTTGCTAATCCAGCACATAAGAAAATAGGAAGTGCTGAACATTTGTACACCCTATTTCTTATTATTTTCTCTTGCCTTTCTAGATTTTGGAGATCTAAAGAACATTCCTGTGGGATCTCTGGGAACAAGGTGGTTCAGAAAACTGAAAATTATTCATTCAAATCTAGACCTTGTCTTGGCAATTACAAGGGAGTGTAACAAGATAGTGTAGATAGTGTCCTTTTTTTTTTTTTTGAAGAAACTTATATGATCTGTGATGAGCAATAAATAGATAGTTTGGATGAGAGCTGAGGCATATTATCTCAGTTAATGACACTCGTGATTTGAATGAACAAACATACTTTGGACTTGACTGTCCATTAAGGTCTCCTCACAGCTGCAATCGTTGGCCAAAGAAGGCAGCCTTGTCTTGTTCACATATTTCTTTTCTGTGTATTTTTTTTTCTTATTTACAGCTGATATCTAATTCAGATGGTTTGAGTTAAAAAATGACACAGTCTAATTCTGAATTAAAAATAAAAATTTGGAAAGCAAACTATAGTTATACAAGCTTTCCCTTCCCAAATCAGCAAAATGCCATGTCAAGGATTTCATTGGTCCAGCAACAGCAATATCTTTTGTCAAGACCCATGCTGCTACTTCACAAGGCCCTGTTCCAATAAGTAAATAAATATCCATATATATATGTATTATTTGATAATAGACTTCATAATGTTGACCCCAATAGAATGAGATAATTTTTCTTTTCTTTGAAGGATGTACACCAGTCTGTAAGGTTTATTGTTCAGCACTATCCTGTTCTAAGGTGAACCTCAATTTAAGATACTACCAGAATGAGGTACTAAATCAGTGGTGCTTTTTTCAGTATCATTGGGGATCAAGAACAGTGGAGCACAAAAGACAAAATTAAATTGGATGACACAACCCACTGCACAAAGACACCTTATTTTTATGTCCACAGACTACTCCTTCAGTTGCTTTTTTTCATGAAGTCTATGAAATAAAGAACATAAAGGTGTTGACAACAGGTCTGATACGTTTTTATGTTACAAAATATATAGAAAGATAATTTTAAGATTTGATCCATCCTTCCTCAAACTACACACTTAACTGACTACAGACACTTTATCTTTTTGTTTGTTTTGTTTTGTTTTGTTTTGTTTTTTAATGACTTCTAAAAGGCAATTCAGATTTTCAGTAAGACAATTCACCCCCTGGAATCTTCTCTCTTTTAGCATTGATTGACCAGGTTGTAAAATCTCCGTTCCTGGAGATACTCAGAACTCATCTGGATAAGAAACTCATCAATACAACCTAATTGCAACTTTGAAACTGGCCCTGAAACTTGAAACTGGATGGGAAGGGTGCTGATCATATGACTTCCAGAGGTCCCTTCCAGTTTAAATTATGTTTCTGATTATTTTCTTTTCTTTAGCACATCTGTAAGTATCTAATGACAGACAGGCTGTGTCTGAGACTCTGGAACATATAAAAGTGAAACTTACATTTGCAGGAAAAGGAAGAGTGTAATTTTTTTTTTTTTTTTTAATAAGCAGTACTTTATTACTGTCATATAACTGTAGTTAGTGAGAAAGTCTTTCAATCATACAGTAAAGTGCTCTTAGCATCACAATAGGCTATGCGGCCAGGAAGATCATATACTACCTTTCCTTTGCAATGGTAATGAGAACTCTTTTTCAGAGAACACTATTGTCCATATAAATTATTCACCAGCAGAATAGACTGCATATAGATTTCTTAAAAGGAATATTTCATTAATATGACAAATTACATCTTTAGCCATTAAATGCTTAGTTACCTTCATGAATTCAGTTGGGAAAGACACGCCGTCTTATACTTTACACTGTGACAGTGTATTCAGTAGAACTATTTTAAAAGCCCTGAATCTAACCATCCTGGGGTCCAAACATGTATGGTTAAAGCATTATTTATTTAATTTTAGGTTACTAGTAATTTTGATGTCATATAATAAATACACATAAATGCCTGTTGGCTTAACCTCATTTCTTTCATTTTTTATCAAAATGGATTTACTCTTAAACCAGGATTTTTAGGAGTCATTTATTCTGCTTATCTCTTTGATACATATTTGATATAAAAACAGAGAAAAGGATAATTAGACCAAAATTCTCGACCTGCTGTCATATGTGGCTAGTATTTCACAGCCGACATTATACGCAGGGACTTAAGCACCCTGATTTTCTTAGTGATCTGCTTGTAGCACCTTCTGTGCATAGAACAGAGGCATTCTTGGAAGCTTGATGACTTGAATTCCTCAGTAATCAAATATTAATATTCTATTATTTTAATTTTTCTTGATTAGTGTATTTTAAACTGTGTTTAGCACAAGTATTCATACACGAGCATGGTTGTAGCAATTTTACCATGTGTGTATTCTCAGTTCGTCCAAGGATACCCCATTAATGGAAACCATCTTTTTCTGAAATTTAAGCTAATACATTTTGTGAGGGCTGAGATTATGTATGCAGTCAGTTGCAATGATTTAATTAACAAATGATAACTGTGTACACTGCCATAGTCAGCCTGCATGTTGTCCTATGCTCATCTCCTCAACTCATATCAGTGCACTAGCATACTGATAATTTTCTGAAGCTTAATCAGCCAATGCTTCCTAGGCATTTGCAAATGTTAGATGAAACAGAACATTAATGGAAAGAGCTTTTACTACAACTACTACATTAAGTTTCATTTGCTTTTTAAAGGCTTTTTAAGAGTGCTATGTATATTTTGATTTAAGGAGCACTCAGTGCTCACACATTTTTATCATGCAGTCTTTGTGAAAAGGTTTTCTGTTGCTTCTGATTCAGTGCAGCATTGTTCACTTCCATTTGACACATTGCTAATTTAAATATTTTAACCATGAGATGCAGGTCAAGGTGTACTGTTAATTACAAAAATTCCATTGTTGTTCCCTTTGAAAAAGCTCTATAATAGGAAAAAGATGAAAGGCAGAGCAGCTGGCAGTGAAATAGCATGAAAACACCGCTTCCCTTCTTCAAAGGCCTTGTTTACAAAATGTAAGGTCACTTTTGGTTGGAATTGAAAATATAAGCACAATAAGGTAGCTCCAAGGAACCATTCTGAAGGCAAACTAAACTTCAATACCTATTTATTATCTTTTTTTTTTTTTTTTTCCCCCCCGGAATGAGAGCAGTTGAAAAACTCACTGAACAAAACTATACTTCACATCCACTTCCAAGGTGTTTTATGCAGATACATACAAATGAATTACAGTTATCTGTGGGGAAAAAAAAAAAAAAAGTCATAACAAGCCTTTTTACCATGAGTTTGGCCTGAACTACATGCTTCAAATCTGATGGGGCAATAATCAGAAAGACTTCAGAATTGTTTGCCTGTATGGGGTGAACTCTAAAAAATATCGGTATTCTGATTATATAGCAAGCTAAATTATCTGTTAGAGCTAAACACTCACCAAATAATCAACCTACTTTTTGTTTTGATTGGCCATACCATCAAATTGAGCTGCTAATATAGAAAAAGACAGATGTCAATCACTGCAACATTTTAGCAATCTACTAATGACTAAGCTTATGCACTTTAATAATCCTGCTTATTTTAATGGTAAGGAGTGGAAAAGCTGAAAGAAAAACTGATTAGAGCAATGAATTGATTTTAAAAGATGTGATTTTAGCATAAATCTACTTTTTAAACCATCTTCTGCTTGATTGCTTATATTTTTTTTACCAGTGCAGTATTAGTAATAATTTTACCTAAAAAAAAAAAGCAAAAGTAACCAAAAAATAAAAAAAATAAAAAGAAGAACTTTTTTGAAAAGTGGTAGATCCAACTCAGCTGTTTGAGACCATAGTTCTGTTGTCTCTACTTGTCTTTAAAGTAGAAGGAACTAATGGGCTGAAGTCAGGATTCCCACTTTTGATGCTCAGCGTAGGCATTTTAGTACCAAAAGAGTATAAGCAGAGCAAATTTGGGTACCACTTAGGTAGCTAGGCTTCCTTCACATGTAATGAGCACATCAAACCTGGAAAGGCAAATTCAGAGCATCAGTATTTTAGTTTGTTTGTTTGTTTGTTTTGGCTTTGGTTTGTTTTTGTTTTTTTTTTGTTTTCCTACCCCAAGTTAAGTGTAGTAGGTAAGAGGCTGGAATCAGTGATGCCATTAATGCCATGCGTCTTTAATGCAGAGTTGCAGCAATAGCAAACTATTAGTCAGCTCCTTCTGTACATTTTAATGACTCTCCCCATGGTACCACAGGCTTCAAATGTTCATATGTCACCACATTCCACATGAGTATTTAGACAGATGTTTACTGGTATTATGCAGGGCTCCCATGCCCTCAGGATTAAGGCATTAAAGCCAGTTAGTAAGAAATATTGCCTGAATGAGGGAGGTTTGTACCCTGCTGAAGCACAAGGCGCCTTACTGAGAGCTGTGCATAGGCTATCAGCTCTTATTCCAGAGAACCAAATCCTCTTCTAAGGGTGTGTGCTGAACTAAGCATGCCCCACTTTTTCCAGAAGGCAGAAGGATATGGACCCCTTTTGGCAGGACAGCCTGCCCGCTCCAGTCAAGCTGTGAGGAAAATCTCACACCAGGGTGGTGCCCACCAGCCCTGGGCATAGCTGCCTAAAAGCCATGAAAGCAGAAGGAAAGGAGATGAAAAGGAGCCTTGTTGGCTGGTCCAGAGGTTGTTCATCCACTCTGGAAAAGGCAGGATGTGGTATCAATCTTTGATCTAATGATTAGTTCTGTGAAACTACTTCTAAGTAAAAACCATTAATTATCCTAAGAACATGGATCTGAGCACTGGACTGCTGCTCACAGCTGAGGGGCTTAATCATTGCGTAATGTGTCCTCTTCTGCTTGGACAGAAATTCAGAGGAGGCTTGCCGACATATTCTTTTGATTCATGGGTCTGAATTATGCTCCAGCCTCCTTTTATCACAGAATCACAAGGTTGGAAAGGACCTACAAGACCATCTAGTCCACCCGTCATCCTATCACCAACACTACCCACTAAGCTACTAAACCATATCTTGTAGCACCTTGTCCAGGCGCCTCTTAAAAACCGCAAGGTTCGGTGACTCCACCACCTCCCTGGTCAGGCCGTTCCAGTGCTTGACCACTCTCTGAGAGAAAAAGTTTTTCCTGATATCTAATCTAAATCTCCCCGTGCGCAACTTTCAGCCATTACCTCGAGTCCTATCATTAGTTATGTGGAAGAAGAGGCCGACCCCCTCCTCATCACAACCTCCCTCCAGGAACTTGTAGAGTGCAATGAGATCTCCCCTGAGCCTCCTCTTCTCCAGACTAAACAATCCCAGCTCCCTCAGCCTCTCCACATAAGACTTGTGTTCCATACCCCTCACCAGTTTCGTTGCCCTTCTCTGGACACATTCCAGGGCATCGATGTCTTTCTTGTAGTGAGGGGCCCAAAACTGAACACAGTACTCGAGGTGCGGCCTCACCAAAGCTGAGTACAGGAGGATGATCACCTCCCTCCTTTTATGTTGTAGGATCACTCAATGTAAGTAATATATATGGAGTATCTTTCTGTATAGGTGATCTTAAATATTTATATGGCTCCAACTAATTGTACTCAGAAAGCGAAAGGTAATAAACTAGAGTAAATTAGTCATATACTTCTAAACACGAACATTTTTAAGCTCAGGGGATGTGAAGTCCTAGGTAAGTGCCTATAATGTCTCTGAAAATGTGAGTCTTACAACTCTCCTCCCTGAGGTCATACAAGGGTGTACATCAAAGTAGGGAATTACAGGCGGACCACATAAGCATCATACAAGTATTGCTAACACTATTTTTCCCCTCACCGCCTAACTTTTGCAATTTAGAAAGGAGAAAACCGCTGAGATGTCACTTAACCCTAGTGGGATGCATTAACTCATCTCTTCAGCTTTTTCTTCAGACAGAGCAGCAAACTTGCTCTCCTGGACCAGATATTAGTTAAGAGTTTGGCTTTTTATAGGTCCCAGATTTTTTTTCTCCAGGCTTGTGACCCCGTCTACAGCATATTCCTATTCCACAGCCTCATCGTGCAAGGATAGGGTCACTGTGAGTATTAACACAGATTACAAACATTGTCTGACCACCTCTTGTGGTCATTAGTACAGCTTGTAATAATAAAATAAAAATACAATTAAATGTATATTTATCCAATTATATACATCCAATCCATACATGTACATATATATGTGTACACATGTGTATATATTCCTTCTACAAAGAAAGCCAAAACTTAAAATATTTACAAGATTTACCAAAATTCATAAAATGTGCTGGAAGCAGGGNAGGTCAATTACAACCTGTAAAAACAAATTTTTTGTGTGTTTGTTTTGTTTTTTGTTTTGTTTTGTTTTTTTTTTTTTGTTTTTTTTTTTTTTTTTTTTTTTTTTTTTCCTCTTCAGTGTCCTGGTCCAACACAAAAGTAAAAAGACCTTTCTTCTTTCATGCGGGAGTAAGGAACACAGCTTTCACTGCCTGCCTTATAGAGAATGAGCCAATTCCCTGTCAGATGACTGTACATATCAGATTCTGGGAGAGAGTTTAGGATGCAGGAAGACATGAATTTGTCTAGAAACTCCTACAACCCAAGACAGGGTTGTAGGAAAGTCAAAATAACAACAGCGTATTATCAGAAGGTTGGAAGAGCTAAGCCTGAATGGAAAGATCTGACAAACATAGGATTAGACTGGCAACACATTTCCCAAGATAACAGAATCATCAAGCCTGGAAAGGCAATTTCAAGGCATAAGTTTATTTTATTTTATTTTATTTTATGTTGTGTGTGTGTGCGCTGTTGTTGCTTTTTGTTTGTTTGTTTGTTTTTTGTTTTTTTTTAAACCCCAGACGAAGCATAGCAGCTAAGAGTTTGGATGCAATGATACCGCTCACTCTAAATTTCTTTAAGGCAGCAATAGCAACCAATTAGTCACTTCCTTCGGTACATTTTCCCAACTTTCCCCGTAGTACCACAGATGCTTGAATGTTCACATATCACCAAATTCCACATGAGTATTTAGACAGATGTTTATTGGTATTGAATCTCCCTGATGTTGCCCGCAGCCCCAGTTGCCACCAGGTCGCTCCACAGCTTGAAGCCAATCGGTATCATCTGTAGAATTGCTAGCAGTTGAATTGACATAGGAAGAACATCCCTGACAAAGAACAGCATGAAAGAAGGCTGCATTAAAGAGATTGGTTGGCCAAAATATCACAGGGGAGGTCCAAGAGCCTCCAGTTTATCTCATGACAGCCTTTTTTTACTAAGAAATTCAGCATCAGATGACCACAGCTGAAAAGCCTGACAGAAGGGAGTTAATCAGCTGTTGCCAACTGCATAGCCTAGTTCACACCTGTGCTGCATTCATCTCACCTCGGAGTAAGTCAATGATATTTGCAGCTATAAAAAATGAAGTGAGGGTAGAATTCAAGAGCCCTCTGACTTTTCAGATTGTGTTATCCTGCTCTGTCTCTTAATTACTAGTTAAGCAGTAGCTGATTAATGCCACGAAATCTGAAGCTTAATAGAGATAAAACAAATGTTATGCATAAAATGAAAAAGCTGTGAAAGCTCAAAAATACACTAAATTGTCTTTGCTACCAATAAGTAACCCCAACCCCCATGTGATCATTAAGTGTCCCTAAAGATTTCATCACTAATTTGTTTGACTTTTAGTTAAAATTAGGCAATCAATTTCTTCCCCTAGGCAGTTGCTTAAGGCCACTCTCATTGTACATCCAATTTGCTCAGCTTCTGTGAGGAGAACTTTAGCATATTAAGAAGAGTTAGAAGTTGGGCATGTTGGATTTTGAAAATATGGTTCTGGTTCTTTCCTTATGTACTCTGAATTTAACTCTTTCAGATGGGCATATTGATGTTTCATGTCTGCATATGCAGACATGCATATAATTGGGAATTAAAACAGGAGTATGTGGGTTGTACTTTTTGACTTTCCACGTACAGAAAATCAGTTTAGGTGACGGCAATTTTTATCTTTACACATTATGAATATTTGCAAGCTATGAGGTCCAGAGGGACCTTGACAGGCTGTAGAGGTAGACTGACAAGAATTTAATGAAGGTCGACAAGGAGAAGTGCAGAGTCCTGAATGTGAGGAGGAATAACCCCAGGCACCAGCACTTGCTGGGGGTACTCAGCTGGGAAGCAGCTCTGCAGGAAGGGTCCTGGGGTCCTGGTGGGCACCAAGTGGAACATGAGTCAGCAATGTGCCCTTGCTGCTAAGAAGGCTAATGGTATTCTTTGATGCAAGTATCACCAGTAGGTCAAGAGGTGATCCTTCCTCTCTGCTCAGAGCTGGTGAGGCTGCGCCTGGAGTACTGTGTCCAGCTGTGGGCCTCCAAGTACAAGAGAAATGCGGACTTACTGGTAAGAGTCTAACCGAGGGCCACCAAGATGATCAAGGGACTGGAGCACTTCTCCTATGAGGAGAGGCTGAGAGAGCTGGGACTGTTCAGCCTGGAGAAGAGGAGGCTCAGGAGGATCTCATCAATGTCTGTAAATACCTGAAGGAAGGGTGCAAAGAGGATGGAGCCAGGCTCTTTTCAGTAGTGCACAGTGCCAGGACCAGAGGCAAAGGGGACAAACTGGAACACGAGAGGTTCTGTCTAAATATCAGGAAGCACTTCCTTACTGTGAGGGTGCCAGAGCCCTGGCACAGGCTGCCCAGAGAGGGGTTGGGGTCTCCTCCCTGGAGATCTCCAGAAGCCTCCTGGCCGTGGTGCTGGGCACCCTGCTCTGGGTGTCCCTGCTGGAGCAGGGCTTGGGCCAGGTGGACCCAGAGCTGCCTGCCAGCCTTAGCTACTCTGTGATTCAATGATTTGGAATCTCTTCCCTTGCAACAGTTCAGAAAATGCCTGCAAATATAAGTCCTTCCATTTGAACAATGATGTATCCAAAAAAAAAAAAAAAAATCTACCTAATTGTATGTTCTCTAAGAAACTTCGTGGGTGAGCACAGAAATAAATAAGTAGTTAGAGTAGATACTTAACTTTCATCCCTTGCACACTCAAACTTTTATTAATTTCCAGGAACAGTTCTCTGGCTGCAGCTAAAATATTGTCTGTGTCAGGGTCAATTCAGGGTCAACTTCTAATGTTGTTTAGCTGACATTCATTTCTCTTATTTCTCAGTTCACATTAAGTAATTAACTTCTTAAATAATTGCTTGATTTGAGTACTTACATTTTAATATTAATCAATGCAGTCATTTTTTAAGAAATATAGTACTCAAAATGAGATTCAAACATGACACCAAAGCAATTTATTAAGTAATTAAAATTATTCCAAGATGTGACAAATTACACACTTTAAATAATTCAATTAAAATGTGATTACTGCCTTAGTCTAAAATTTTAAACTATCATAGACAATAAATAAATAAATAAAACCTGAAAAGATGACCACAAATATTTGGATTCTTTTGCCATTGGTGCTAAGAGTCTGAGGATTTACTTTGTTAACAAATTTTTAGCCTCTTGGAGACAGTGAAGTTTTCTGCTGGTTAACAATGGGCAAAGCAAGCATTATTTTAAATGGGAAATAGTAAGATGCTCCAACAGTTACTTTGCTCCAGCCTGTTACTTCCCTAATGGGACATGTGTTGCAGATCTTAAAATGGATTGGAACCCAAGCTGATGATTCCATGGGCTGGAGCCTCAGAAAAATGAGTAAAACCAACAGATCACAGGGGATAAGAATAAAACTTCACATATCTTTATTTATCACTAATCACTATCGAAATGAGTCACACACGGTTTGTGTGAGTTACAGACGTGAGAAGTAGTTGTGGGGCTACTTGCAGCAGAAAGCTAAGCTTCGCAGTAAGCACTTTCTGCAGTGTCTCCATTCCTGGCTGTACTGCTGGGAGGTTAATGGACTGGAGTCTGAACTGCTTCCTCAGCTGCTAGCTGAACTGATTACAGCTGAGATGCACAAACAGGTAAATTTGACTGCAGAGAGATTTTTGTAACAGCTGCTATGCATGTGAATACACCGGGTGGGATCCAGCTCAATGAACTTTAGCCATTGCAAAGAAACTTTCTTTAAAACTATTCTATGGATTGTCTCTGTGTTCAGAAGAGCTGGACAAGCTTTTGGACCTAGGATGTGGTTTGTCCTGTCTTGCAATAGAATCCATCTATGGGTACATCCATGCTGTCAAACAAAGCAGATCCCCAATTTGTTTACTGATTGCACATTCTGTGTGTAATACTATATTGCCAGAATATATATATACTTTACTTGTAAATGTTTGCACACAAACTAATATGTATAAATATATTATATATAAGTTCATATACATATATTAGTTTTTTTGTTGTTTTGCTTTGTTCAGAGGAATTCCAAATGCTTGGATTACCCTACAACTAGCAGCAGTATCTTCTTTCTGTCTATCTTGAATAAGAGTAAGGAAACATATTGTTTTTATTCTATGGGAAAATTCTACAGGAAATTACAAGAAATTACAGGAAACATTCAAATTTAATGCAGTCTGTGGATTTCAGCATATTATTCACACCATCCAAAGTTGTCTGATTGTACATGAAGTACCTGCTTTAGTTTGAATTTCACCATTGCAAATGATCTCAGAATTATAATAATATGTAGCTACATTTTAGAAGTGAGAAAGAAAAGATAATGTGGAAGGTCTTGTCAGGTGAAGACTCTCTTTGCCCATTACATGGGTAGCATCTCATTAAAAGATGCTGCTGCTTTCCTTACAGCTTAGTAAGAAAAATATTTCTCCAAAAATTATTTATTTTCTTTCTGGGGGAAATAACTATGGAAAAGATAGAGGGCTACTGCTTTAAAAATCCTTTATTCAAGTAATTACTCTTTACATAGAAACCAAGATTGTTGTTGTTCTTTTGCTCGACAGCCTTCCGTTTAAGTGCACGACTGTGTATCAACACCTTTAGGACTTTATAAATAGCTTTATTTTCACCTATAGCAAGAATCATTTCTTTCTCTTAGGCTCTGCTTCTCTTCTCACATACATCAGCTTTCCTCCATTGAGTTTCTGAGGTTGGTCCTAGTTCGAACAATGCAAGTAGAGGAGATATTGCCCTTATTGCCCTGTTCTGATTGCAACACAACAGGCGTGTCTATTGAAATTCTGATTTACTGCAGCATAAGTAACATCAGAGTGAGGCCACTATACCAATCATAATATACTGAGCCATCAATATATACCTGCATAGGACAACAAAGCACTTTGGTAGAGATCTCTGAGATAACTCTGAGCATGACAAAATATTTCTGTGAGTCTGTGGTTCTAGCACGGATTGAAAAAGCAAAATACTGAGATAGTGTGATACAGACCTGACTAATATAATAATCTCCACCTCTCAGTGGAGATAATGGGTTAAGATGTAACTATATCAGCACAACTATAAATGCTTTTAGTTCCGAATTCAATTCTTCTTATGGCAAATCTCTGCATTCCATCTTTAGAGTGAAGTCTTCATTTCATTTGAACCATGTTAAAACATCCGAGTTTGAAAGGCCAAAGTTTCTCTGAAGATCCAATATTTTTTATACTTACTTCCAAAATTTGTTACATTTGGAGAGATAGCAATAAATAAATAAATAAATGAAACAAATTCTATAGCATCTATTAGGGACATTGGTCCATTAAACTTCTATGTACTTAAAATTAGTAATTCTGAATTCAGCCCAATCTTTTGATCCACCTTATTGCTGGAAGACAAATGATGTGGAATCCAAGCTATGATGTTGCAGCAGTTACAGTAGCATAATTGTGGCATCAATGAAGCATGAATGCTGTCTAATTATCGTAATTGAAGCTCTTGCAATTATGCTGTCATTTCATTTATATTAACACATTTGGTTAAGGTATCAACGTATCCAGGTTCTATAGGTTAAATCTAGATTTACTTTTCTGCATTACTTTGATAACCATATCCTTTGCCATATACTAGAGATTTAATTGTGATTAGTGAGTGTTCTGCACAGGCAGGAGATATTTTGCAGGAAAGATGTCAACAGCATTTCTAATTTTAGCCAGATCCCCATTCTTTTAGATATAACAGTAAGTCTGGAAGATGTCTTCCCATCCCTCTGGTCTATTTTGATTATCAATACATCCTTTTGCCTACACATCACAGAAATAAGAAATTGTATGAAGTATATTCATACCAGTAGCAACTAAACATTATTATTATCTCTTAGCTGGTTACACGGAATGTGTGTGTTATCCAGAAGTCCTATGAAAAAGCACTTTCCAAGAAAACATTAACTGGATCACTTGTAGGAAGGTGTTTTTGCTTTTAATGGGGCAACAGCTGTTATTGTGCTCAACTCACACATTGAAATTGAAAGGCTAATTTTTGGAGGATGTTCCTAGATTTTTTATACTGCAGTATTGGATCTGTGACCTTTTCTGGGATGACTATAAAATGCAGGTATGCTAATGAGTATCATCCCACTCCAGCCATCCCCGTCTGTCTGTCTCTGTGGCTTCTTGTTGCATTTTTTCTGTTGTCTCTAAAACAGATAATAGCTCTTCATTATAGGTTTCATGCAAAGCTGTGCACATAGGATATCTGATCCCTGATGGGAGTTCTTAGGCAATACCATCATGAAATATTTTGGCAGATGAAAGCATTCACCCTCAGCAAGTTTGCAGACAACACCAAGTTGGATGGGAGTGTTGAGTTGCTCGAGGGTAGGAAGGCTCTGCAGAGGGATCTGGATAGGCTGGACCAATGGACTGAGGCCAGTGGTACGAGGTTCAACAAGGCCAAGTGCTGGGTCCTGCACTTGGCACATAACAACCCCATGCAACGTTACAACTTAGGACCCCTTAATAAATTAAGGAAAGAGAAGAAGAGAACATAAAAAAACTAATGTAAAATGTAAATGCTCGTTATAATCTCAAACTGTATTCTACCTTCATTTTGGAAGAGGCACCCAGAAAACTGAAATTTGTGATTCTAGATGCATTTGCCTCAGGTCAGTTATGTGAAGATGAACCCAATTAAAATCTTCTGACTAGAAAACCATTGTCTTAGACACATAATACTCATCGCAGTTCCTGTATTGCTAAAACAGAAATTTAATTTTTTATACTTAACCAATAACAAAAGGTAATGTGGATATAGTATTCATCCAGCTAAGGTAAAAGTGTACAGTACAGTTCATCTCAACCTAAATTAGACATCTTAAAGAAGCCAGGCCAGACAAGACCCTAACTGTGCCTATTCTCCCCATTGATTGAAGTAAGTACTCTCCATTGAGTAGTAAGTAAGGCAGATAAGATGAAAGCTAGCCAAGATATTGCTGGAGAAACAAGGAGAATGAAAAAATCCTGATGGCTTTTCTATATTTGATTTAAAGCAAGGATCCAAGAAATATGAATGATGATTTTAGAAATGACACTTCTAAGGTAAGAGGAATATGTCCCTGAAATGCTCTTTTATCATATACAAGCCGATTTCTGCTCAAGTGTACAAAATATAAGATGGTTGGATAAGTAGTTGACCAAAAAAGCTGAATGGTAAGAAGCAAAAATAGTCAAAAGTACCAGAGGTTTTACATAAGATAAGTGTGGAGGAGAAGGATGGAAGAATATGGAAATAAGCAGTAAAAAAGAAGAAAAACAGAAGGAAAAAAAAAAAAAAAAAGGGAAGTTTTGATACCAAAGTGAAATGACCTGTCTTACCCTCACAGTTATTCAATGCAGGGAAGTGTCTGCCCCTTGTGTCAGACAGCAAAAAGCAAAAGAATTTCAACTCTTATTTAAAGAAAAAGGTGTATCAGTTAAAGTAGGGTATTTCTCTAACAGAATTAAGGAAAGAAACACAAACTCTCTGTTCATTAAAAGCACTAGTATCACACAAATTCAATGATAGCTAAAGAATGAGAATAGGGACATTTTCCTTTCCAAAGGTTTGCAAGTGTTAGAAAACAAACTAGCTGTATAAGTAGTACCTGTCAGAACAATATTCATGTACCGTCCCTGAACACAGAGCTCAGAGTACTTTTTGATTTATTTATTTATTTATTTATTTATTTAGATTTTCATGTTGATTCTTTTCCAGTTGTGTTTTTAAGGAAGTTGTGGTAATTTAATTTGTTAGCATGAATGTTCACAAAGAGGAAATCTTAAACTCGAATATGCCTGAAAGGTAAATGATGAAATTTTTCAGTAAAGACATTTCAGTTTTCAACATGTGAATATAACACTCAGAGATGAATACAAGTTTGTTAGTCCAATTAGGGAACAAAACCCGTGCATCATAATTTGACTCTGAGAAAGCAAAGCATTGCTTATAAATCTGAAATGTCTTCATTGAAGCTGTATGCGAAAGCTCACCTACCTATAACTATTATTTTTTTTTTCAAGAAAACTGTAAGCATGTGTTATACAAACGATGTCAGTATTTCAAACAATTTATCTAATTTGAGAACCAAATGATAGGAGTGTAGAATATAAAGTTTGTAGGTTTGTTTTTTTGTTTGTTTAAATGACAACGTATTCTTATACCAAAATCCAGAAAATTCTGGATTTCAAGAGAATTTGAATCTTCTCTGTGCTCAGTAAACCTCTAACTAGGTCTGTGTGATACAGACTCCCAGAGCTATATGTTTCTCCAAAGACCTTCCAATGGTTAAAATGTAGCACAGGATTTTTGGATCATACTAAAAACAGTAATGTGAGTTAGTCAAAATTGCTTGTGGTTCCCACTGAGTTGGCTTCAGTAAGAACATGGGCAACTCCTGACTTGCTCAGTTACAACAGAATGAGCTATCAAAGTACTATCTGATAATCACAAACATAATTCAGGCTTATGTATAGCATATATTGTACAGAAACACTGCAGTGGAGGAGAAAGGCAGAAGGGGGCTTGTTCTGTGCACAGCACAATCAGGGGCAGACACTCAATAGTATGAGGGTGGCAGCAGTGGAGGTGGAGCTTGGGATATTGCCCAACCTATGATGGAGCTGGGAGTAGCTTCATGGGTGTGTGGAGAATACTGAAGAAAGCTGGGAGAAAGTTCTGATGCTGCTGAGAAAAAGATAGGAACCGTCAGACTGCTTACTGTCCATGTGGAAGGTGTTGAACCTCAGGCATTTAGGTGACAAGGAGGAACTAGGGATGTAAGGCTCCCCGAAAGAAATTATAAATAAATAACTAAACAAATCCAATGTGGTTATTGTCCAACTTACTCATTTAATTTGGAAGTCACTGCTTTACACAGAAGGACTCTGAAATCCTCCTTTGGAAGCTGTTCCAACCAGTACTGACACAGTTGCTCAGACAGCCCTCAAGCATGAAGAACCTAACAGTTAAGGCTGCTTTCTTAACACTTGATCCTTATTGCCATGGGGTCTTCCGTGCATATACACTGACCTAAGGAGAAACAACCTGTACCAGAGAATTTGAGCAGAGCCACTTCTTTGATCCAAGGATCAAAGTTTTGATATCCCAAAAGTCAGGATGAAGGATCATTCATCCCTCAGTGTGCCTCAATTTCGTTATATCCCCATTTTATATGTTCCAGAATTGTTTGGTTAACATTACCTACAACATCCATTAAAGATTCATGAACTACATGCAGTGGTCTCTTTGACATGTTTCTAATTAATTCAATAGGTCATGTATATGTTTGTGTGAAACTTATTTTTTATTTAAATGTACACAAGAGTGACATACTGAAGTTTATCACAGATTTGACAGTCTGTTGGAGATGTTTCATGTGCAGTGTGTGAACGCTTGAATATCACTGCTCTAGCAGGTTACTGTGCTTGAATAGGGTCAAAGAAGGGCATACAGATAAACTACTAATTAATAAGACAGTAAAAGCAGAAGGTATAATGCTATGTAACAGAAAGCCTTAGTTTTCACCTTAGAGATAAAAGGACCAAATCTTGTCCTCATGCTAATAGAAAACTACAGAACTGCTCTGCTTTGTGTTACTCTGCATTTCAGAATACACCTGAAACTGCTCTATGATTATTATGCCTCTAACTGTCTTAAGCAGAAGTTGATCAGTCGATCTTTCATGAACAATTGTTGCCTAGCAATGATACTTCCCCTGTAATTTACTGAGTATGCAGGTTCTTAATTATGCACAAATTATTTTTGAGTTCTTGTATTGTTTCCTTTTATCATTACATCTTCATTAGCAACAGACCAAAATCAGGATGCAAGACAAATTAGTACCCTCCTTTTCAATGTAGGAGTAAGTAGGATTGGGACCTAAATATCTGCCACAAGAACACACTTATTTTGGTAAAGTTCTCATTGATCTTGGTCAGGCAGAATTCAGTTTTCTAGAAAGGGGTCACAGGGTTATCGCAGCTGTCTGTGTCTTCCCCACATGGGGCTTGCTGGACCCATGGTGTCTTTGGTTTTCCAGTCTTTGGGAATGAGTTTGTCTTCTACTGCCAGATGGTCAACTTATTGGTTCGATAACATCTATATGTTAAGGTATACATGTACAGAAAGACAATAAAACCAGATTTATCTTGCTTCTCTTGGAACCTAGATGATAGTTGCCATAAGGGATAGTCACATTATGTGGCACGTTTGTGTGGGTATGTGACACCTAAAAAGTGTCTGAAGAGGCTTACCCAGGCTGTCATTCAGAGCAACTAAGTTAGGAAATGCTCTGAAAACTGTCCTTTCTCAGCTGCCTACAGAAAGGAAGAAGAGACAGCCTCCCCCTACACACAGAATACCAGTTTGGATGCCAAAATTTATGCAGAGGGAGTACTCCTGTGTGTATTTAATGTACAGTGATATGGAGATTCTGGGTCATAACACAGAAAATAACTTAAAATATTTGTCTGCAAATCATGAATTTGGTCAAGAGTGTGCTTTAATTGACATGGAATTTTTCCCCAAAAAATATATATAACTCTAAATGAAAATACCTAAATCACAAAACTTTCATTGTCTCAGCGTTGTAATTCTTCCTGTGAATTCTTATTTGGGCTCTAGACTGGGCTATAACCTGTATTTTATTATGTGCCCTGGAATTTCTTACACAACTGTAAGAATATCATGTGTTGCTGGGACAGAAGCCAGTCTAAAGAAAAGAAGGACAAAAGAAGATGGAGCACAGGACAGACAAACTATATCTTTCATGAGGCATTGGAGTATCATTTTGAAAAACAATATTTGATTTTGGCTCAAATATTTCACATTCTGGAAGAAAAGTTCACGCGAAAACCTGTTATGGATACAGGAAACCTTATCTTTGTGGCACTCACTTTATGAAACAAAAAAATTAGAGTAATGTTTAGGAACTGTTCTAATTTATGGATCTCACCAACTCACCAGCAATACCAGCATTGGGTAAGAGAAAGAGAACTCAATGCAAGCACTGTCTCTCCATCTTCCTGAGGTGCATCATGTACTGTACCTCAAAAAAATTTAAACCCTTAGCTTTTCAATTCTGCTTCTCTGAAAGAGGGTAGTAATCATCCCCTAAATTTAGTGAACTGTTCAGGACTGTGCTGTAAGTGCATGCAGTAAGTCAATGTCCCAAATTCATAAACTATTATTATGCCATTATATAAATTGATGGCACATCCTCCCTTGAATCTTGCATTCAATTCTGGTCATTTCATCTCAAAGAAAGAGATAACAGAAATAGAAAAGGTCTGTGTTAGGCCAATGAAAATTATTAGAGGCATGAAAAGACTGCCATGTGAGGAGAGATGAAAGAGATCAGGACTGTTTAATTTCAGAGTTAAGTAAGAGTTGATATCACAGGGGCTTATTAAATCAGAGATGTCATGTAAGTCAACAGAGTGTTGCTATTTACTACTTCATATAACAGTGAAGAGAAATACAAAGGAAAAAAAAAGTTTTTTTTTTTTTTTTCCATCATCTGAAAAGACATAGAAATTTTGTACAACACAGTTCAGAATACAACCAAAGAATTCACGGTAACAAGCTACCACTGAGTCAAATGACTCAGAAATAGAATCTCCATTACTCTGAGATTAATTAATACAATATCTTTAGCAACATTGGACAGAATATAAAACTGGAAAGAATAAGAAAGAACAAGAAAACAGATGACCAAGTGAGTCATGGCCCTTCCTGAGGTTCGACCAGGCTTCAGGGGCTGTACTGCACCTGCTGTCAACCACATACGTGGTGTATAAAAGTTGTTCCATGTTGTTTATGCTTTTCAGATATTTGCACACAATTAGAGGGTGCATCTGGTGAAGGTAAACCACAGATGTTTAGCTGCATTATTTTTGCCTCTTAAGTCATTCTCATGATATGAATAAGCCCATTGCTGTTCTTTATGTATTCTCTAAATAGTGTTGTTCAGAGAGAGATAATCACCTCCATACCATCTTTTGTGTTATATCTGCAATTCCAGCTTCTTCAAACTGGCTCACAAAATTTGCTTCTAAATCTCTTTAAAATATAAAAACTCTTTCAAATAAACTTAGTCCAACTAAAATAAGAATAATAATAAATAGAACTCTATCTTGTGCAAGCATTCCCTAGTCATGCTTCTTCTGAAGATCAAGGTACTTGC